>CM067369.1:136012499-136317499 GCA_034401795.1 Chaetoderma sp. LZ-2023a | reverse complement strand
AAGATAAAATTAGGACATGATAAGTTTAGGACACAGAAGACGGAAAGTTCAGTCGATTTTCCACTAAGCCCAATTGATTTAAGTCAGCTTGAAGATATAGTAAATGACGTTCCTGCCAAATGTAACTTAAGTAGCAATAAGCGTCATAAAGAAGACAATAGCTCAGAATCGGAGATTGAAGTAAATGATATGGATGATGATACAATGTCAGTTGCAGAATCAGATGTGTCCATTCAAACACAGAGTTCACAGATGAAAGATGAAATGGTATTGTACCGATCAGAAGGGGGTGAAGTGTTAGTGCCATATGTAACGGCGAGAGGCGTGAAATATCGTCTACTGTGCCATGATTCTGATATTTCCAAATATGAAATTTGTCTGTGGTAGAACTAGGAAACATTGAATTCGCAGGAAAATTAGGTAAATGGTCTAAGAAACGAGCTAAAAAACCCAAATCTAGTTAATCTAATGATGGCGGTTGTAAACATCATTTTACAAATTATGATTATCTGCACCATCAATTGCAGAGGATTAAATTCCGAATTCAAGCAGCGCCACTTGCTTGAAGAATTAGCAAATGAGAGAGTTGATATTGCTTTTCGACAAGAGCCCAAAATTTAAAAAAACAGAAGTGTGTGAATCTCTCAAAGATATTTCAAAAGGGCAGATTTTTTATTCTTTATCACAAGATAATAGCGCAGGATTGGTCATTCTTATCCTGCCCCGCTGTCTCAACTATGTTGATGTTATATCGTCGTCATCAGATACAACTGGATGATGGATTTGTGTATCAATTGATGTACTAAACACAAGTTAAAATTTGATGTGCCTTTATGCGCCAACCTCTCATCAATGGCGTCATGAATTTCTAAATGATGTTTCCACAATAATTCAAGACAGAACGCCTGAAAACCTAATTATGGGCGGTGACTTTAGTTGCATATTAGATGAAGTTAAAGACAGAAACGCTAGGTCTAATTTTAATGACACATCTCATAATATTTTGAAACACATCTGTGAATATAAAGGCTTGTTAGACACTTATCGGATTGAAAATCCAGAAGGCAGGGACTTTACAACAGATGGAAAGACAGCATCCAAATTGGACAGGATCTATGTAGAACGATCGTTGAAAGGTTACATGTGTAAAACTAACATAAAACCAGTAACTTTTTCTGATCACAATATGTTTTCCCTCACATTAGACAATGCTGACTGGATCAAACGAGGAGATGGATTTTGGAAACTCGATGTAGCGTTGTTACGAGATAATTGCTATCGCAAATGTGTAGAACGTTGTTGGAGGCATTGGGATGAAAAGAGAAGTTTGTATGAATGTATAACAGACTGGTGGGAGGATGTTAAATCCGACCTGAAACATATTTCAAGGCAGTATTCCATCAGGAAAGCGTGAGAAATGCGAAAGCGTAAAAAGGCGCTTCAGCCGTCGGTGTGTAAAATTAATAAGAAAATTAATGATGGAGAATATAATTATTAGTATAACTATTAGTTAAATTAAAAGGTAGATTAAATGAAATAGAGCAATATCAGTTTGATGGGCCAAAATAAGGGCAAGAGCACAAATGCACACCAACGGTGAAAAGCCTACACGTTACTTTTGTAACTTGGAAAAAGCAAGAGGTGTAGAGAAATTAATGTGCTCACTGAAGACTAATGATGGTGTATCAGTGTCCTCAACTGCAGAGATGAGGGAAACAGTATTCAAATTTTACAAATCATTGTATAAATCTGAGGGAACTGATGAAACTGCAACTAGAGATATTTTAGCTAATATAACGCAAATACTTCCAGATGCATGTCCCGAAAGTTGTGACCAATCACCAACAATTGATGATTTGACAAAATCCCTCAAATGTATGAAGTTGGAAAGGTCTCCTGGCTGCGACGGACTTCCAGTCGAATTTTATCAAACATTCTGGCACATATTTGATCCAGTATTAGAAGAAATAGCAGCTAGCATTTTTAAGCAAGGGCATCTCCCTCCATCGATGGCCCAAGCATATGTCCGGCTTTTGTACAAGAGGGGTGACAGAAATAAAATACAGAATTATGGACCAATCTCTCTACTCTGTGTAGACTATGAGATTATTACTCGGGCACCAACATTAAAACTTGGCGCAGTCCTAGGCGAAGTAATTGATGATGATCAAACGTGCTCTGTACCAGGATGAACGATATTAAACAACACATTGCTTAAACGAGGCCTTATTCAATTAGTTGAACAGGATTGCATCCCAGCAGCAATAATAGCACTTTTGAACGCTAGAAAACGGTGTAAGACTTGAATGGGATTTCTTGTTTAAGTCTTTAGACCATATTGGCTTTGGTTCCTATTTAGTAAATAATCATCTAATCTGAACCTGTAGTTTTGGAATGAGGTGTCAGACAGGGTTGCTCATTGTCTCAGCTTCTATTCGTCATAGCTATGGAATCGTTGGGGACCACATTGAGGCAACGTAATGATTTTCAAGGAATATGTATACATGGCGTAGAAAGGCCACTAAAGGTGTCTCAATATGCAAATGATATGACTGTGTTTGAAGGTAAAAATTCAGATTTTAGAATTTTAAATGGAGTATTACCAAATTTTCAAAAGGCATCAGGGCTTAAACTCAATGGAGACAAATCTAAGGGATTATTTTTGGGTGCTTGGAACAGACAATGTTATGGATATTAACTGGTCAGATGATGTCATAAAGATTTTGGGTATTTACTTTAGTAGAGAACAGGATGTATTAATAAACTGGGAAGAAAGGCTATCCAAGCTAGAGTGTGCATTAGTAAATTGGAAACGACGTCGCCTAATTGTATTTGGCAGCACATTTGTCCTTAATAATTTAATTTTATCTGGACTATGGTATACCGTTTCTGTAGTTCATATGCCCAAATCAGTAGAATCAAAGATCAACACGTTACTTTTGTCCTTCTTATGGGAGGACAAAGCCCATTTGGTATCGCAGTCAATCCTCACCAATGAAAAGCATGATGGAGGCCTGGATTTGGTTAATGTTTTAGAAAAGTGTGCTTCGCTAAAACTGAAATTCTTGAGTAAGTTACTCACTTTAAACTCATCTTGGTCAAGTGTTGCAAGGACACATCCACAAAGGTACGTGGATCCATTTCCAGTAGAATGTTTATTTTTGTGCAATAAACTGCCACCTAACCATCAGAAGATACCAAAAGTATATAAAGAACAGCTCGAAGCTTTAAAGATATTTACACGATCAATGCCACAACCCAGTTGTTGGGAAGATGCCTTAGAGAAACGTCTTTGGGGCAACGAGTTGATTCGTGATAATGATGCTGTATTATATTTGCCCTCTATGGCCAAAATGGCATTCAATATTTACGTGATTTAGTTAATCCAAAATCTCGCAAATGGATTGTGATGCAGGATGTATTAAGATCAACACCAATGAGGCATATTGAAGCCCAACGCTTATTTCTTAGAATAAAGAATGCAATACCTGGTGAATGGTTCAAATTGCCGAAAGCACGTGGCAACAGAGATATGTTGCAACCAACATGAGTATTTAAGTCAGAGCATATAAAATACAACATGGCATCTAGAGCCTGGTATGGAATGCTAATGCAAAGTCGGAGACAGACTCCTGTTGCAGTTAGGCATTGAAACACTTTAGGATGCACGCCAAAGAACTGGAAAAATGCGTGGAAAACAATACATCTACCTTGTCTACCAGCAAACGCATGGGACCTGGCATGGCGATTACTCCATCGAAGGCTATGGATCGGTCATCTGTCTTATATGTGCAAAATAACAAGTATAGACCGGTGTTTATAATGTAATACCGAGGAGGAAACAATAGACCATTTGTTTACACAGTGTTGTATAGCTACAGGCGTTTGGGTGTATATCAATATGCTCCTTGCTAAATTTGGAATCAAATATGTGAAATTACTGGCTGAAACAATTATGTTCAAAGCTTGCTCAACTATCGGACGAATCATTAATAGCAAGGAGAAAGAATTGTTAGTAACCCTGTTATCTGTAGGAGTGTGGGCCATTTGGAATCATCGGTGTTCAGAGGCCAGAGATAAAACAGGAAACAACCACCAAAGAGCCATCCAAGCTATATTTCGATCATTGTTGATAAACTGCATTCATTGTAAATTTTACAAGCTAGTGGAACATGGAAAAGAAAGTAGATGGTGCAAAACTGGCCTAGTATCAATTGAACATGAATATCTAAAAATAGCAAAAGCACAACTTGTATAAACTAGCGCACTCGCTGCTGTTGTATATTGATATATGGTATTTTATTAAATTTAATTGAGTTAATTAAAAAATTTTAATGTCTTAGGAGATGATAATTTGGACGAATATCCTAACCTTGGGAATCGGTATATATAAATATCAATTGAGCATCGCGTCAATATTCTGGAGGTGATCCGACTTTCGAGTTCATTAGGTTAACAGAGTATGACATCTTACACATATACAATTAACATCCTGTTGTAAATGTTTACTGTAGGTGTATTTGTTCCAGGGTAATTTACAAAAACTTACAATGAAGTAAATTTAAAATGTGAACCCAGAGCGCCATCTATGTAGTCATAGTTTCTATACTTTTGCTTTGTACATTTTACGACATAAAGGCTACTACACCCACTCGGTATTTAAGAATCGGCCAACTGGCGTCAATGAGTGACCTTTTGTTACTTATTGACGAGTCACCTCGCCACTAGTTGGTGAGCTGCACTCTTCATTTGGGCCCAATACTATATGGTGTGCTATGTTAAACTACATATGATCTACTTAGCCTGCCAGTCATGAATCGGCTCAATGGCGTCAATGAGTAGTGTAGCTCGCCGGGTAGTGTCGGGCCGTTCCAGTATTTCATGTTGACTCACCACGCCGCAAGTGCACCATGAGTGATTGACACTGGTTAGCATCCGATCTCGGGGTGACGGACCTTGTACGACACTGCCCTGCGGGAAACAAAAACTGGCTCCTAAGGCCGGTGGAACTCAATCGTTCGTCTCATCCCAAGAATTTGTGTCACAAGTATGCCTGTCCATAGCAATTTCGTGATCTATGGACTTACAAGATTTGATTTGGTGACCTAAAAATATAAGTCTATACAATGATTTTACCTAAACAATTGCAAATATGCTAGATAAAGCTATAGTAAGAGCATACGAAAATACGAGACATAGAGACAGGTAGATGAACTTTTAAACATGGGGTTCCCGGAGGTACCACACAGACTCATAGGTCCACAGAGTTATCCCCGCAAGGGAGGTTCCATTTGTAGAGTCATAGACCAGCATGGGTTTATGGACGGGAGGTGGATTGTTGTGAAGATTGCGTGGTCGTTCCTCCTGAGGTGCGGCCTGACGTTACTCATATGGTGGTGGTGCAGTCAGCTGACGGTCGTGCTGGGTTGCAAGACTGATATACCAGCGAAATGGTGGTGCCCATTCCTCCCGATAAGGCAGCAGGGTTCCCCTTGAGTATAGCATTGCGCTAAAAGGGGGCGGTGCGGGAGGTTGTGGATTATCACCCGGCCATACAGTTTCCATAGATGACACGGGTGAATGATAGTAGTCTGAAGGGCTGTTGATATGCCTGTAATCGGGTCTTTGTCGGGGTCGTCCACGATTCGGCCCTGGTGGTGGTGGCCTGTCGCGGACGTCCGATATTGTTCTAAACTCTGTTCCCGCTTGTGAGGCATCTCGAAAGGTGCCATCGCTCACAGGCGAAAACAGATTATAGTGCAGAGTTGTTGATTCCGTTGAATTTCTGGCATAGTCGGTGAGCATGTGAGCCGAAAAACCATCGTATGACGCTACCTCTTGATCGAGGGAGTCGTTGCTAAATGGAGAAGGTATTTAACTGAGCTCACTCTATGGTGTGGGCGTGAGTTCGCTGCGTGTGGTTAATGATGTTCTTCGAGCCCCACATCAGGCACCACTTGTAGCTCGCTGGGTAGTGTTCGGTGTATCATGTTGACTCGATGCCCCAAGTGCACGACGAGTGATGACGCTGGTTAGCATCCGGTCTTGGGGTGACGGACCTTGTACAAACCTGGCTCCTAAGGCCGGTGAAACTCAATCATTCCGGTGGGGCTGTGTGACCATTGTTGCGAACATTAAACACAACTGTCTCATCCCAAGAATTTGTGTCACCAGTATACCTGTCCATAGCAATTTCGTGATCTATGGACTTACAAGATTTGATTTGGTGACCTAAAAATATAAGTCTGTACAATGAATTTACCTAAACAATTATAAATATGCTAGATAAAACTATAGTAAGAGTATACGAAAATACGAGACATAGAGACAGTTAGATGAACTTTTAAACATGGGGCTCCCAGAGGTACCACACAGACTCGTAGGTCCTCAGAGGTATCCCCGCAAGGGAAGTTCCCGTACACGAGACTTAACTAATTAACTTAATATAGGTTATTATACCTCTAAGCTGAAAGGAATAACGTTATCTAGTATGAACAGTTATGTGCCTCACGCGGGCACTACTCCTAGTGCTAGTTTGGGTGAGGAGAATTATCCTCGCGATAGTACTACTGTGGTCAAGAAAGTTCCCGTACACCGATGGCACAGATGGAAGTTGTAAACAACCCGATCACAAGCGGGGATTGTCAGATGCGAATGAAGATACAAAACAAAGCTTAACGGTGCCAGCTCTGAAGACGCACTGGGCAGAGTTTACTTGCTGCAGTCGAAAGTTAGAAGAACCTACACGATATCAGTGCGGTGATAGTTGAAATACCACTTTTTGGCATGGCTGGCAGATCCGGTGAGTCATCCATCAAGGAACATCCTGCCTCTACATCTGTAGACTCACATATTCAGGCCGTAAAGGTCTCACCGCAAATTTGTGTTCCGAAGTAGATATTGATATTCTTGAACAATAATCAGAAGTTCCAAATTACTCCCGTAGGTAGGGAGTTACAAAATTGATTTAGTGCGGTGGTTTGGGCAACTGCCAGCTACGGGATAAAAACCCGACACATAGTGAAGTAAAACGTGCATTGTCTGTCGTGCTGATAGTAGCTGGTACAGATCCAACCTGTTCAGCCCCTGGCCGAGAATGCTCTCGATCAAAGGATCGCGTCTCCTTTTATACTCCTCGTGACGTCACAGGCGCAGGCTTCAACCAATCATTGTTCGAGCAACATCCAATCAGCGTGTAGCTAATAATAGCGCAGCCGAATGTTCTAGACCATTCTAGAAGTTTTGCGTCCACATGGTTATGACGTCACGGCAATATTTTGAAGATAATCAAGAAGGGTTTTTCGTGGATAACTCAGCTATTTCTCAACCGATTTTGAAATGGTTTACAGATTTAAAAAGCCCGTTGAATTCTAGTCTTGATTAATGCCAGATTTAACGGAAACAGGTGATCACTAAAGATTACAGGGTACCATCTCGGTACACTAAAAGGGCCATCTTGGTCGTAACTACGCGCTCCATTAAAACACCATCCTGGTGCATGCATGCACATCAAGCATTTTAACGAACTTAGTCGTTTTCGTAAAGCGATCTCTCCCATAGGCCTATATACGCTTATGGCTCTACCCAGGGGTGGGGGGCGTATTCAGGAAATGAATCCAGGATGGGCGGCGTGTACCCAGCTTAGCTGGTATGCCGGTATCCAACCGGTCGATCCGAACTACACCAGCAGTAACTTACTGCTAATTATTGATGAGTCGCTTTACCACTTATTAGGTAACTATGCTCGCCATTTGGGCCTACTACTATACGGTGTGCAAATAGTAATGGCTTTGTTGAATTATATTATGTTACCAGCTCTTTATTAAGGTTTTCTTTCTATGTAGCTATGCCATGGGTGTGTTATATGGTAAGAGAGTATTTTAGCTTTCACTGTTTTGATATGTTAAGTTTGTATTGTTATTTATATACTGTTAGTAAAGCCTGCAATTCCACCAGATTTTTATGGGGGTTTGCAAGCCTTTTTAAAAGGAGTTCCTCCGTGAAGTGTGTTCGACTGCGTCAGCATCGGATTTTTAACAAAAAGTAGAAAAAGTAGTAGTAGTAGTAGTAGTAGTAGTAGTAGTAGTAGAAGTAGTAGTAGTAGTAGTAGTAGTAGTAGTAGTAGTAGTAGTAGTAGTAGTAGTAGTAGTAGTCGTAGTATTATTATTATTATTATTATTATTATTATTATTATTATTATTATTATTATTATTATTAATATTATTATTATTATTATTATTAGTAGTAGTAGTAGTCGTAGTAGTAGCAGCAGCAGCAGCAGCAGCAGCAGCAGCAGTAGTAGTAGTAGTAGTAGTAGTAGTAGTAGTAGTAGTAGTAGTAGTAGTAGTGGTAGTAGTGGTAGTAGTAGTAGTAGTAGTAGTAGTAGTAGTAGTAGTAGTAGTAGGAGTAGTAGTAGTAGTAGTAGTAGTAGTAGTAGTAGTGGTAGTAGTAGTAGTAGCAGTAGTAGCAGTAGTAGTAGTAGTAGTAGTAGTGGTAGTAGTAGTAATAGTAGTAGTAGTGGTAGTCGAAGTGAACGCACGCGTTTATTTAGCTCTGCAATTGCTGCCCAAATTTGCTAGTTTCTAGCGCGATTTTGTAGATAAATTTTATACATAGATTTCGTGTTAGTATTTCCTTTCAAACTTTATGTTTAATTTGTAAATTAAAGCCTGCAATTCCACCAGATTTTTTATGGGGGTTTGCATGCCTTGTTAAAAGGAGTTCCTCCGTGAAGTGTGTTCGACTGCGTCAGCATCGGATTTTAATAATAAAAAAAGTAGAAAAAAGTAGTAGTAGTAGTAGTAGTAGTAGTAGTAGTAGTAGTAGTAGTAGTAGTAGTAGTAGTCGCAGTATTATTATTATTATTATTATTATTATTAATATTATTATTATTATTATTATTAGTAGTAGTAGTAGTAGTAGTAGTAGTAGTAGTAGTAGTAGTAGTAGTAGTAGTAGAAGTAGTAGTAGTAGTAGTAGTAGTAGTAGTAGTAGCAGCAGCAGCAGCAGCAGCAGCAGTAGTAGTAGTGGTAGTAGTAGTGGTTGTGGTAGTAGTAGTAGTAGTAGTAGTAGTAGTAGTAGTAGTAGTAGTAGTAGTAGTAGTAGTAGCAGTAGTATCAGTAGTAGTAGTAGTAGTAGTAGTAGTAGTAGTAGTAGTAGTAGTAGTAGTAGTAGTAGTAGTAGTAGTAGTAGTAGTAGTGGTAGTAGTAGTAATAGTAGTAGTAGTGGTAGTCGAAGTGAATGCACGCGTTTATTTAGCTCTGCAATTGCTGCCCAAATTGGCTAGTTTCTAGCGCGATTTTGCAGATAAATTTTATACATAGATTTCGTGTTAGTATTTCCTTTCAAACTTTCTGTTTAATTTGTAAATTCTTCTCTTGGCTGGAGCGCATTTTGTGACTCCATTTGCTAAAGGCACTCCTCTTAGCTGGTGTATTCCACCATTTAATAGGACGCTTCTTACTGTGGTCAATGCAATACATTTCTTCCCGCGCCAGTATGCTATTTCTATAGTTCGTTGGCTAGCGCATTATATTTTGGCAAGATCGCTTGAGTGAGTTGATTTTATTCCTTTGTCATTTGTAAGCGCAAGCCTAGTACTTTGATTATTTAAATCTTTATAGTCAGTTGGCTGTCCCCGGTCAACTCGAACAGACTAACAAATATATGACTGTAATATGTTAGTATGCATTAGGAAACCACTTTAATCGGTTAGGTGTTAGTGAACCACTTAGAAAGTGGTTCAAACTAACAAATGTGCGACTGTACTATTTATTTGTATATGTGTTGGTAGGTGTCAGGATTTCAAAAGGGGACACTATTGATTTAGTGTTTAGCTCTTTACCTGACGTCTTCGTATTATATATTTGTATTACCCCGTATATATTGTAGTAGTATGGGTTTTCTCTTTTATTAAAACACCATGGCAACCTCATATAAGCGTACCCTGAGTCTTAAAATCACGACAAAGGCTTGGGGTGTTTCGGCGATTGAGGTGTATAATGGGTTGAAGGATGTAGTTGGGGCAGGGCCACGGGTCCTTCAAGGTCTCATTAGCGTTTCCAAAGCTGTATGGAATGTCACCGTAGTTAATGAAATGTGACGGAAAAGTTGCTCGACGAGGTCCTTGTCGTGAAGGGCGAGGTGTGTAATGTGGAGGAAATAGATTCTGATCGTCTATTAGTCAAGATGAAGGTTCCATTAGAGATCCCAGATGAACGGGTTATCAATGAAATGATCAAGTATGTCAAAGTGGACAAAGTAGAACACGAGACATATCCATTTGATCGAACCTTAGAAAATGGCATCAGAAGAATTTGGTTCGAAAAGGTAGAACAACCTCTCCCAATTAAGGTCACGATAGATGGTCGATCTATCTTGCTATTATGGTACAGGGGGAAAATCAAAGAGTGTAGAATCTACTTAAGCACAGAACATCTTGCAACAGATTGCCCTAACAAAAATAAATGTTTGTGGATCATCTGATCATTTTAAGTGGCGATGCCCACAGAACAAATATGTCAAAAAGGGTGCTGATAAAAGTGCAGAGCAAGTTGTCTCTAAAGAGAATGTCATAGAACCGGTAGCTGCTGAGATTGTAGGTGAAATTCATGTTAATGGGAAGCACGTTGCTAAAGAAAATGTCATCGAACCAGTAGTTGCTGAGATTGTAGCTGAAGTCCATGTTAATGAGAAGCATGGTGAAAAAACTAAGAATCCAATCGCTGTAGTTGCAGCCAATGAAATAGAGGTTCTAGAGGAGGGGCTAAGTCTTACTCTAGTAACAAGTCAATCCAAATCAGATGTCAGAGAGGCTAATTCCACACCAGTTGAAGATGATGATCAATACCCATTGGAAGAGAGTTTTAATTTAGGACAAGTAAAATTCAGGTCGCAAGATACTGAAACTAACTTTGATTTTCCACTGAGTACACTCAATCTAGACGATTTAAATAATATAGAGAAAGCAATTGGTGTCTCGGATCGATTGAATGGAACAAAGCGACAGAAAGATGGAGATAGTTCTGAATCAGAAATAGAGGAAAGTGATATAGAAGACGATAATATGTCAGTCGCTGAATCCGATATATCCATTCAAACACAGAGTTCTAAATCACCCGATGAAATGGTCATGCACAAGTCAGAGGCAGGAGAGGTGTTAGTTCCATATGTGATGGCAAAAGGGGTTAAATATAGGCATCTGCGTCATGATTCAGATATATTAAAATATAAGCATTTGGAAAAAGTTGAGCTAAGTAGTGCAGCGTTTGCGAGTAAAATAGGAAAATGGTCTAAGAGAGGGTCGAAAAAACCAAAATCTAGTTAGCTTAACAATGGCAGTTATACACATCATTTTATTACCTTTTATGCTAATTTGCACACCCAATTGTAGAGGCTTAAATAGGGACATAAAGCAACGTCACTTACTAGAGACTCTGAAAAATGAGCAGATTGACATTGCTTTGATACAGGAAACAAAAATTCAGAAGTCAGACTCATACGATAATTTAGAAAAGATTTCTGGATAAAGAATATTCTATTCGTTATCTCAAGATAATAGTGCAGCCGTGGCAATTGTTATACTCCCTCGTTGTTCAGCCTATGTAAATATAATCTCTTCAGTATCAGGTGCAAATGGTCGCTGGGTGAGAGTCATGCTAGATATACAACAAACACGTTTCACGTTGCTGTGTATATATGCACCTGCATCTCATCAACTACGTTGTAATTTTTTTAATGAGATGTCTACAACAGCACTAGATAACATCACTGAACACTTAGTAGTGGGTGCTGACTTTAATTGTGTCGTAGACAAAGAAAATGACAGGGTGCTGATAATTTCAACTTATACTGATACATCACATAGACTCTTAAAAGAAATATGTGATAATGAAAATTTAGTTGACACCTATAGAATAACAAAACGTCATGGTAAAGATCTTACATGGTTTTCGACAGATGGTAAAGTTGGTTCAAGGATCGACATAATTTATGTGAATAGTTTGTTGACTGGGTACTGGAGGGATGTTAATATTAAGCCAGTCGCATTCTCAGATCATAATATGGTTTGTGTAACCTTTGCCAATGCTGATTGGGTAACAAAAGGGGTTGGGTTTTTGGAAATTAAACACAACACTGTTGGGAGAAGAGTTTTATAAGAATAATATAGAGAGTTGTTAGCAACATTGGATTAATATGAAAGCATCATATAAGAGCACATTGCAATGGTGGGAGGATGTAAAACTGGATTTAAAGTATATTTCCCGAAAGTATGCTATTAGAAAAGCACGGGAAATACGCAAACGCAAGAAAACACTTCATCGATCACTGATGAAAATCAATGCTAAAGTAAATAATGGTGAAGATAATTATTATGAATTACTGGTTAAAATTAAAAGTAAAATAAGAGATATAGAACAATATGAGTTTGAGGGTGCAAAAATTAGAGCAAGAGCCCAGATGCACACAGAAGGGGAAAAGCCAACCCGATATTTTAGCACATTAGAAAAAGCATGGGCAATAGATAAGGTGATGTGCTAATTAAACATGCTGGATGGTTCAACCATCTTTACCAACAATGAAATGAGTACTATTGTATGCAATTACTATGAGTCATTGTACAAGTCAGATGGAATTGATGAAGATGCCAAATTCGATTTGTTAGCAAATATAGACAAAAAGGTGTCAGACACAGGCAGTGAATTTTGTGATCAACCCTTAACACTAGAAGATTTAACTAAATCCCTTAAAGGTATGAAACTAGAAAAATCACCGGGGTGTGATGGCCTTCCAGTTGAATTTTACCAAACGTTTTGGCACCTTGTAGGTCCAATAATGGAAGAATTAGCCACTGAAATTTTTTAGAAAGGCCATTTACCACCAACTATGGCTAGTGCATACGTAAGGCTAATATATAAACGAAATGACAGACGTCTAATTCAGAATTACAGACCAATTTCTCTACTATGTGTAGACTACAAAATAATATCCAGAGCTCTAACATTGAAACTAGGTTGTGTTTAAGGAGAAATCATTGGAACAGAGCAGACATGTGCTGTACCTAGGAGGACACTTTTAACCAATACCATGTTAATAAGAGACCTTATACAATTGGTTGAGAAGGATAGCATCCCTTCCGCTGTGATTGCCTTGGACAACAAAAAGGCATTTCACGGTGTGGAATGGGATATTCTTTTTAATTCTTTGCAATCGTTTGTGTTAGGCTCAGACTTTATTAAATGGGTTAAGATTTTATATACGGATATCAAGAGTAGCTATTTAGTGAACAATCAATTATCCAGAGAAATTGTCTTAGAACATGGTGTTAGACACGGGTGTTCCCTATCGCCATTATTATTTGTTATTGTGATGGCATCTCTTGGCATAGCATTGCAGCAAAATAATAACTTTCAAGGCATATGTATTCGTGGCATAGAAAGACCACTTAAGCTGTCACAATATGCTGATGACCCAACTGTGTTTGCTAGTTCAAACAATGATTTTGCAATTTTAAACCACGTACTAGAAAAGTTCCAAAATGCATCTGGTTTGAAATTCAATAAAGGATTATTTTTGGGGCCATGGAAAGAGCGGAATGACGAGCCACTTGAAATCAATTGATCTAGTGATACCATAAAGATTTTAGGCATCTGTTTTAGCAGGAAACCGAATACAACAGAAAATTGGAATGAACGAGTATCTACGCTTAAGAGAATATTAGCAAATTGGAAGCATCGTCGTCTTTCAATTTTTGGTAAAGTGTTTGTTGTCAACAACTTGGTGTTATCTGGGCTATGGTATACAGCATCTGTTGTACACATGCCAAAACATGTAGAAAAGGAGGTTAATGAGTTGATATTCTCATTCATATGGGAAGAAAAGAATCATTTAGTTTCCCATCGTGTTCTCAATAATGCTAAGTTAGAATGAGGACTTGATTTAATTGACATTAAAGTGAAATGTGTTTCTTTAAGGTTAAAATTTGTGAATGATCTTATTACATCAGATGAGATGTGGGCATATGTTTCACGAGCTCTCATGGAGAGAATTGTAGAACCATTTCTGGTGGAGCATGTTTTTACCTCAAAGAAGCAACCTCCGAATAGCCAAATGATACCAGATGTGTTTTAAGATCAGGTTAAGGAGTTATAAATATTTGACAGAAACATGCCTCCACCTACGTGCTGGAAGGAAGTACTAGAACAGCAATTGTAGGGCAATAGTAATATATGTTATAATAATGCAGTACTTTATCTACCGTCCTCTGCAAAATATGGCATTCAACATTTATCTGATATGATACACCCTCAAACACGTAGATGGATTTCAATGTAAGAAGTAGCTAGAAAAAACACATATGAGGCATATAGATGTCCAGCGGTTGCTAAATAAAATAAAACATGCTGTACCAATTGAACGGTTTCGTCTGCCAAATGTAAATAATAATAGATTGACTCCAAAACCTGCATTAGTTCTTGATGATGAGATGTTAAAATACAAGATGAGATCCAAGGAATGGTACAACATTATGAGACGAAAACAAGTAACACCTCCCATATCAATTAGGAGATGGGATGACTCAAAGCTATAAACCATCCAGTTGGAAAAATGTATGGAAAATCTTACATTCTCCATACATACGAAATATGGCTCGTGATTTATTGAGACGATTACTACATCGACGGCTATGGGTGGGACTCTGGACATACAAGTGCAATATTACGACTTCTGATAGGTGTTACTTATGTCAAACAGACGAGGAAACAATCGAGTATTTATTTGCGGAATGTCCAATATCGTCACAATTTTGGGACTATATCAGCCAAATCTTGGCACAATTTGGAGCGAAGCCCCTTGTTTTAGAAACGCATGTGGTCTTATTTAGAGAATTTATATCAAGTGGTGCAAATATCATAAAGTCTGAAAGGACTATTTTAATAACAATGCTAACCATAGGTGTTTGGCCCATTTGATAACATCGGTGTGCACAGACGAAAAATCCATCTATGGGCAATCACAATAGAGCAATAAAGGCAATATTTCGTTCATTGCTGCTGAATCATATTCCTTGCGAATATTTTAGATTAAAGCAGCATGGTAAAGAAAAAGTATTCAAGGAAATATGGTGCAAAACAAACATAGTTTCAATAGAGTTGGGAACTGTATAAATAAATGAGCCTGCACTAGCTTAAATCATTTAATTACTACAGCTGATTTATCTGTGTCTTTTAATTAATCTGTGTCCTGTAATTCATTTTAGTCTGCACTTTGATATTGTTATGTTTAATAATTCTTGTAAACAAATAAACAGACTGGGGTAATTTAATAATTAATCGATAAAGTACGTTGCCATTGAATTATAAAATCGTCCCGGATAATTTTGGAAACTTGCACAGGGATTTATAGGGTTATTTGTTTCCGGGTAATTTACAAAACCTTACAACAAAGTAAATCAAAAATGTAAACAAGAGCGCCATCTATATCCATCTATTTTTCTGTAATTTTCCTGCTGACTAAATATGCTATGCTACCCAAATGCTACTACGCCCTCTGAACTTTAAAGAATCAGCCCACTGGCGTCAATGATTGACTTATTTGTCATTGATTGACGAGTCACTTTTCATTTGTTGAATGGTTGCACTCGCCACACAGGCCTACTACCACACATGGATTGAATGGTAATTTACAAAACCTTACAATAAAGTAAATCGAAAATTTAAACAAGATCGCCATCTATTTTTCTGTAATTTCTGCTGACTATATGTATTATACTACCCAAATGCTACTACGCCTGCTGATCTTTAAAGAATCAGCCCACTGGCGTCAATGATTGACCTATTTGTCATTGATTGACGAGGCACTTTTCATTTGTTGGATAGTTGCACTCGCCACACGGTTCTACTACTACACCTGGGTTGAATAGTAATGCCTTTGTTATGTTTTGTTTTGCTATCGGATCTTTATCAGCCTATTGTTTTGTATCTATACTATTTAAGCCATATGTATTTATAGATTGTATTAATGCTCATTATTTATCTTTTGTTTTGGTGTAATATTAATCAGGCTTACTAGTTCATCAGTTTTTTATCTGGGGTTTTGCAAGCCTTTTTAAAGGAGTTCTTCCAAGTTTGTCCGACTGCGTCAGCGTCAGATTTAAAAAGAAAAAAGAAGAAAAAGTAGTAGTAGTAGTAGTAGTAGTAGGTGTAGTATTAGTAGTAGTAGTAGTAGTAGTAGTAGTAGTAGTAGTAGTAGTAGTAGTAGTAGTAGTAGTAGTACTAGTAGCAGTAGCAGTAGCAGCAGCAGCAGTAGTAGTAGTAGTAGTAGTAGTAGTAGTAGTAGTAGTTGTAGTAGTAGTAGCAGTAGTAGTCGAAGTGGACGCACGCGGTTATTTAGCTCTGAAATTGCTGCCCGAATTTGCTAGTTTCTAGCGCGATTTTGTAGATAAATTTTATACATATATTTCGTATTATTATGTCCTTTCAAACTTTATGTTTAATTTGTAAATTATTATCTTGGTTGGAGCGGATTTTGTGTCTCCATTTTCTAAAGGCATTCCTCTTAGCCGGCGGTTTCCGCCATTTAATAGGGCTCCTCTTACTGTTGTCAATGCAATACATTTCTCCCCGCGCCAGTCTGCTATTTCTATAGTTCGTAGGCTAGCGCATTATATTTGGCAAGATCGCTTGAGTGAGTGGATTTAATTCCTTTGTCATTTGTAAGCACAAGCCTAGTTCTTTAACTATATAAATCCTTATAGTCAGTTGGCTGTCCCGGTCAACTCGAACAGACTAACAGATATATGACTGTACTATCTATTCATATATTTGTTAGTATACTTTAATCGGCTAGGTGTTAGTGAACCACTTAGAAAGTGGTTCAAACTAACAAATATACGACTGTACTCTCTATTCGTATATTGGTTGGTAGACGTCAGGGTTTCAAAAGGGGACACTATTTATTTAGTGTTTAGCTCTTTCCCTGACGTCCTGGTGTTATATAAGTATATATTTATTATATATTGTAGTAGTATGGGGTTTCTCCTTTGATAAACCACCATGGCAACCTATAAGCATACCCTAAGCCTTAAAATAACAACTAAGGGGTGGGGTGTCACGGCTATCGACGTGTATCATGGGTTAAAAGATGTCGTTGGAGCGGGACCTGCTACTTTGCAGGGGCTTATCAATGTTACTAAAACTGTATGGAATGTAACAGTGTCAAATGAGGGGGTCAAGGAAAAGCTTCTGGAAGATGATCTTATTGTAAAACATGAAGTTTGTAACGTAGAGGAAATCGAGTCAGATCGGTTGCTAGTGAAGATGAAAGTCCCACACGAAATTCCAGATGACAGAATCATGAGTGAACTCAAGAAGTATGGCAAAGTGCAAAAGATTGAACGGGAAACGTATCCCTTTGACAGAACGCTAGAAAATGGTGTGAGACGTATTTGGTTTGATAAAGTGGATAGCCCTTTACCAAGCAGATTGACGCTTGATGGCAGCTTTGTCCTGCCCTTATTGTATGGAGGGCAAATTAAAGAATGCCGATCCGCCTAAGTACTGACCATTTGGCAACAGATTGTCCCAATCGAAACAAATGTTTGCTCTGTGGTTCAGTTGACCATTTTAAATGGCGCTGTCCAAAAAAATCAAAACAAGCCCTCAGTAACAGGAGATAATCGCCCATTAAAGGATGCAACTGAGTCAAATGCTTCTGAATCAACAGCTACAGAAGCTGTTGTTTTGATTCATGCCACTGTAAATGACACAAACAAATCATCAAATCCTGTTAAAGTAACTACAGTTGATGACATTCATGTATTAGAGGAGGGTATAACCTTAAGTCAAGAAAATACTCAAAATGCAGTGGAGCCAAACGTTGCTGTAAAAGACACGCAGGGAAATGATGATCTTACAGAAGAGCCAGTTTACAATTCCTTAGAAGATGAATTAAAATTAGGACAGGATAAGTTTAGGACTCAGAAGACAGAAAGTTCAGTCGATTTTCCACTAAACCCACTTGATTTAAGTCAGCTTGAAGATATGGTAAATGATGCTCCTGCCAAATGTTACTTAAGTAGCAATAAGCGTCATAAAGAAGACAATAGCTCAGAATCTGAGATTGAAGTAAATGATATGGATGATGATACAATGTCAGTTGCAGAATCAGATGTGTCCATTCAAACACAGAGTTCACAGATGAAAGATGAAATGGTAATGTACTGATCAGAAGGGGGTGAAGTGTTAGTGCCATATGTAACGGCGAGAGGCGTGAAATATCGTCTACTGTGCCATGATTCTGATATTTCCAAATATGAATATTTGTCTGGGGTAGAACTAGGAAATATTGAATTCGCAGGAAAATTAGGTAAATGGTCTAAGAAATGAGCTAAAAACCCAAATCTAGTTAATCTAATGATGGCGGTTGTAAACATCATTTTACAAATTATGATTATCTGCACCATCAATTGCAGAGGATTAAATCCCGAATTCAAGCAGCGCCAATTGCTTGAAGAATTAGCAAATGAGAGAGTTGATATTGCTTTTCTACAAGAGACCAAAATTCAAAAAGCTGAAGTGTATGGATCTCTCAAAAATATTTCAAAATGGCAGATTTTTTTTTCTTTATCACAAGATAATAATGCGGGAGTGGCCATTCTTATCCTGCCCCGCTGTCTCAACTATGTTGACGTTATATCGTCGTCAACAGATACAAATGGACGATGGATTTGTGTATCAATTGATGTACTAAACACAAGTTTAATTTTGATGTGCCTTTATGCACCTACCTCTCGTCAATTGTGTCGTGAATTTCTAAATGATGTATCCACAATAATTCAAGACAGAACGCCTGAAAACCTAATTATGGGCGGGGACTTTAATTGCATATTAGACAAGGCTAAAGACAGAAACTCTAGGTCTAATTTTAATGACACATCGCATAATATTTTGAAACACATTTGTGAAAATAAAAGCTTGTTAGACACTTATCGGATTGAAAATCCAGAAGTCCAGGAATTTACTTGGTTTTCAACCGATGGAAGGTTAGCTTCAAGGTTAGACAGGATCTATGTAGAATGTTCATTGAAAGGTTACATGTCTAAAACTAACATCAAACCAATAACTTTCTCTGATCACAATATGTTTTCCATCACATTAGACAATGCTGACTGGGTCAAACGAGGAGATGGATTTTGGAAACTTAATGTAGCATTGCTACGAGATAGTTGCTACCGCAAATGGGTGGAAAGTTGTTGGAGGCATTGGCATGAAAGAAGAGGTTCGTATGAATGTATAACAGACTGGTGGGAAGATGCTAAATCAGACCTGAAATATATTTCAAGGCAGTATTCCATTAGGAAAGCACGTGAAATACGAAAGCGTAAAAAGGTGCTTCAGAGGTTGTTGTGTAAAATTAATAAGAAAATTAATGATGGGGAATATAATTATTACGAACTATTAGTTAAATTAAAAGGTCGACTAAATGAAATAGAGCAATATCAGTTTGATGGCGCCAAAATAAGCTCAAGAGCACAAATGCACACCGAGGGCAAAAAGCCTACACGTTACTTTTGTAACTTGGAAAAAGCAAGATGTATAGAGAAATTAATGCGCTCACGGAATACTAATGATGGAGTATCAGTGTGCTCAAATGCAGAAATGATTGAAACAGTATCCTAATTTTACAAATCATTGTATAAATCTGAGGGAAGCGAGGAAATTGCAACTAGAGATGTTTTAGCTAATATAACGAAAAGACTTCAAGATTCATGTCGCGAAAGCAGTGACCAATCAATAACAATTGATGATTTGACAAAATCCCTCAAAGGTATGAAGTTAGAAAGGTCTCCTGGATGTGACGGACTTCCAGTTGAATTTTATCAAACATTCTGGCACATATTTGGGCCAGTATTACAAGCAATAGCAACCAACATTTTTAAGCAAGGGCATCTCCCTACATCGATGGCCCAAGCATATGTTCGGCTTATATACAAGAGGGGTGACAGAAATAAAATACAGAATTCTAGACCAATCTCTCTACTCTGTGTAGATTATAAGATTATTTCTCGGGCACTAATATTAAAACTTGGCGCAGTCCTACGCGAAGTCATTCATGATGATCAAACCTGCTCTGTGCCAGGAAGATCAATATTAAACAACACTTTGCTTATACGGGACCATATTCAGTTAGTTGAAAAGGATTTTATCCCAGCAGCAATAATAGCACTTGATAACGAGAAGGCGTTTGACAGACTAGAATGGGATTTCTTGTTTAAGTCTTTAGACCATATTGGCTTTGGTTCAAGATTTATTAAATGGGTCAATATTTTATATACTGATATAACAAGTTGCTATTTAGTTAACAATCAGCTACCCAATCCTGTAGTGTTGGAACAAGGTGTCAGACAGGGTTGCTCACTGTCCCCTCTTCTATTCGTCATAACTATGGAATCGGTGGGGGCCACATTGAGGCAACGCAATGACTTTCAAGGAATATGTATACGTGGCGTAGAAAGGCCACTAAAGGTTTCTCAATATGCAGATGATACGACTGTGTTTGCGGGTAAAATACGGATTTTAGAATTTTAAATGGAGTATTAACAGATTTTCAAAAGGCATCAGGACTTAAAGTCAATAAAGATAAATCTAAGGGATTGTTTTTGGGCGATTGGAAGGGCAGAACTGATGATGTGATGGGTATTAACTGCTCTAATGATGTCATAAAAATTGTGGGTATTTACTTTAGTAGAGAACAAAATGTATTACTAAACTGGGAGGAAAGGATATCCAAGCTAAAGTGTGCATTACTAAATTGGAAACGACGTCGCCTAACTGTCTTTGGCAGAACATTTGTCCTTAATAATTTAATTTTAGCTGGACTGTGGTATACCGCTTCTGTAGTTCATATGCCCAAATGAGTAGAGTCTAAGATCAACACGTTACTTTTGTCCTTCTTATGGGAGGACAAAGCCCATTTAGTATCACAGTCAATCCTCACCAATGAAAAGCATGACGGAGGCCTGGATTTGGTTAATGTTTCAGCAAAGTGTGCTTCTTTAAAATTGAAATTCTTGAATAAGTTACTTACTTCAAACTCATCTTGGCCAAGTGTTTCAAGGGCACTTCTCCAAAGGTACGTTGACCCATTTCCAGTAGAATGTTTATTTATGTGCAATAAATTGCCACCTAATCATCAAAAGATTCCAAATGTATATAAACAACAGCTCGAAGCCTTAAAAATATTTACACGATCAATGCCACAACCCAATTGTTGGGAAGATGCCTTAGAGCAACGTCTTTGGGGCAACGAGTTGATTCGTGATAATGATGATGTATTATATTTGCCCTCTATGGCCAAAAATGGTATTCAATATTTACGTGACTTGGTAAATCCAAAATCTCGTAAGTGGATTGCGATGCAAGATGTAGCAAGAATAACATCAATGAGACATATTGATGCTCAGCGCTTATTTGTTAGAATAAAGAATGCAATACCTGCTGCATGGTTCAATTTGCCGAAAGCACGTGTCAGCATTAATATGTTGCAACCAACATTAGTATTTATGTCAGAACATATAAAATAAAACATGGCATCTAGAGACTGGTATAGAATTTTATACAATAGAATGCAAAGTCGGAGACAGACTTCTATTGTGGTTAGGTATTTGAACAATTTAGGATGCACGCCAAAGAACTGGAAAAATGCCTGGAAATTAATACTTCTACCTTGTCTACCAGGAAATGCACGGGACCTGCCATGGCGATTACTCCATCGAAGGCCATGGGTCGGTCATCTTACTTATATGTGTAAAATATTAAGTACAGACCGGTGCTTATTATGTAATACTGAGGAGGAAACGACAGACCATCTATTTACTCAGTGTCGCATAACTACAGGCTTTTGGGTATATATCAATATGCTCCTTGCTAAATTTGGAACCAAATATGTGAATTTAGTGGCTGAAACAATTTTGTTCAAAGATTGCTCAACTATCGGACGAATCATTAATAGCAAGGAGAAAGAATTGTTAATAACCCTGTTATCTGTAGGAGTGTTGGGCGTCTGGAAACATCGGTGTTCAGAGGCCAGAGATAAAACCGGCAACAACCATCAGAGAGCCATACAAACTATATTTCGATCATTGTTGATAAACTGCATTCATTGTGAATTTTACAGGCTAGTAGAACATGCGAGAGAAAGTAGATTTAAAGACGTATGGTGCAAAACTGGCCTAGTATCAATTGAATACGGATATCTAAAAATATCAGAAGCGGAACTTGTATAAGCTAGCACACTCGCTGCTTGCTGTATATTGATAAATGCAATTTTAATTTAATTTAATTGCCTTTATTTTAAAATTGTAATGCCTTAGGAGACTCTAATCTTGACGAATATCCCAACCTTGGGATCAGAATATTTAAATATCAAATGAGCAATATGTCAATATTCTGGAGGTGATCCAATTTTCAAGTTAACAGAGTGTGATATCTTACAATTAGCTTCCTGTTGTAAATATTTACAGTAGGTGTATTTGTTCCAGGGTAATTTGCAAAAACTTACAATGAAGTAAATTTAGAATGTGAACCCAGAGCGCCATCTAAGTAGTCATAGTTCGTATACGTTTGCTTTGTGCATTATATTATATAAAGGCTACTACGTCCGTTGGGTATTTAATAATCAGCTAACTGGCGTCAATGAGTGACTTTTTGTTACTTATTGATGAGTCACCTCGCCACTTGTTGGCGAGCTGCACTCGCCATTTGGCCCTACTACTATACGGTGTGCTACGTTAAACTACATATGATCTACTTAGCCTGCCGGTCATGAATCGGCTCAATGGCATCAATGATTAGCAGTAGCTTACTGCTAATTATTGATGAGTGGCTTTACCACTTGTTGGTTAGCTATGCTTGCCATTTGGGCCTACTACTACACGGTGTGCAAATAGCAATGTCTTTGTTGAATTATGTTATGTTATCAGCTCTTTATTAATTATGTTTTCTATGTAGTTATGCCACAGTTGTGCTATATGATAATAGAGTATTTTAGCTTGCACTGTTTTGACATGTTAGGCTTGTACTGTTATTCTATTAATAAAGCCTGCTATTTCAACCGATATTTTATGGGGGTTTGCAAGCCTTTTTAAAGGAGTTCCTCTGCGAAGTGTATCCGACTGCGTCAGCATCGGATTTTCAAAAAAAAGAAAAAGAAACGTAGTAGTAGTATTAGTAGTTATTGGATTGGTTGCCTTGAATCTGTGTGTCAGATGATACCTGGTCCCTGGACACGATACGCCCTTCAGTTATGGGATCGCATTTCACGTAATATGCATACATCACTATTCCAATTATGCAGCATATATAGATAACCAGCAGCATGTTCACCAAGGCCAGTCCTACCGCCCTGAAATGCCAGACAAATGAATACAGAACAATGATTCTGATCCAAAATCAGTCGTGCATAATTAAGTAAGATATTGAATGGATGGATGGATAAAGATTGAAAAGTGAAAAATGAAAAATGGAAAAAGAAACAATAAAAAAAAAAATAAATAAATAAAAATGAAAGATAAATGAGAGTGATGACGAACAAAGGAATGATTGAACAAACGAACGAACGCACGAACGAGGGACGGACGGACGAACGAATGGGTGGACGGACGCACGGACGGAGGAGGGAGCAAACGAATGAATACACAAAGGAATGAACGCATGGACGAACGAATGAACGAATGAAAGAAACGAATTAATAAACGAACAATCGAACGAACGAACAAATATTTAGTTCTTGATGAAGTGGTGGATTGATCACTGGCTACAGACCCATAAAGAGATTATGTGTTGGGTAAATGAGTTGACGATTAGACAGAGGGATAGTTCAGTGGATTAGACTATGTATACTATATACGTTACGTTTTCATCTGCTTCAAGGTTTTGCACGACATTGCTCTCTGAATCTGTGCCTGATTCACACCATAAGTATACAGCCATGGAACTGCACTGCCAATTGCCAATAACCAGATCGCATGGCGAGTCCGTGGATCGAAACTGTAACTATAAATCAAACATTAAATCATATTAATTGCTATTTTCAAATCCTGATAGATTTCTGCAAATAATTATATCTAAGCATTATAGGAATAATTCTGCATAAACCTACTACAAGCTACAATGTGTGATTATATAATTGACCTTTCCATTTTTAGCCATGCACCTCTAGCTCAGCTCCACCCACACCTCGCTTGTGTTGGGATCGATCGATCTCTGAACTCCCTGGCTATCAATTTCCATGAAACTATACACGTAAGCTATTGAATATTTTGAAACTAATTTGACTGCATCCATTCAAATTAGTTTCAAAATATTCAACAGCATGTTTATTAAATAGTAGAGACATACAATTCGTACAACGTGTTGGGCTATTAAAAGCTAAAGACGAATATAATCATCTATGCCGTAGTGATTATGACCTCATCCTACACGCCACTTAGCTGATTATAACGTCATATGACGTCAGACGATAGACGGATACTCTGGGAAGGTGAATTACCTTATTTCATGGCAGCTGATTGGTAACCAATACAGGGATCGATTTCGAGATATTGCCTGCAGACTTCTAGCTAAGCTCCGCCCACTTTACACGTATGTTGAAATCAATTTATATAATTTGAACCCTGAATTACCAGAATCCTAATTTCAAAGTAACTATAACGGTAAACTATTGACTATTTCTCAACTAATTTCACTTGGTACTACTGTCGATGCCCATGGCAGCAACAACTCCCAGCCATATTAGTTTTTAAATATTCAACAGCATGTTTATTAAATAGTAGAGACATACAATTCGTAACGTGTCGGAATATTAAGAGCTAAAGATAAATATAATCATTATGACGTAATGATTACGACGCCATCATACACGCCCCTTAGCTGATTATGACGTCATATGTCGTCAGGCGATAGATGGATACTCTGGAAAGCTGAATTACCTTATGTCATGGCAGCTGATTGGTAACCAATATAGAGGTCGGAGGTGGGGGGGGGGGGGGTGTGCATTTCAAACTATTGCCTGCAGGCTTCTAACTAAGCTCCGCCCATTTTGTACGTGTGTGGAAATCAATTTATATACTTTGGACCCTGAATTACCAGAATCCTAATTTCAAAGTAACTGTAACGATAGACTATTGACTATTTCTAAACTAATTTCATTGGGTACTACTA
Source organism: Chaetoderma sp. LZ-2023a (assembly GCA_034401795.1). NCBI lineage: Eukaryota > Metazoa > Mollusca > Caudofoveata > Chaetodermatida > Chaetodermatidae > Chaetoderma > Chaetoderma sp. LZ-2023a. The sequence goes on along the minus strand of CM067369.1, from coordinate 136,292,279 downwards.
TTGATGTCCATGGCAGCAACAGCTTCCAGCCAGATTGGTTTTAAAATATTCAACAGACTGTTTGTTAAAATGTAAAAATCACCAAAGTCATTCAATAGACCATTCCAGTTTTAGCCATGCCCCTCTCATCTCTAGCTAAACTCAACCCACACTTGACTGGGTGCTGTTGGCGCCTATCACCAGAATATTTATTAAATAGTAAATACATACAGTTCGTACAACAGCGCATGGTCCGTCTTCAAATATGACTTGGTCACGTACTTATCCGCATAATTTTCATGATGTCATAATGACGCCATTCATTATGATGTCATTCCCCCACGTCACGTAATTGATTATGGCGTCATACGATGGATGGATACAGATGAAAGGTCTATTCAGACAGTTGCTGTCGGATCCTTGCACCTTTAGTGTTGGACATAGTCACGTGAGTGTGGCGTAGTTTGATTATGACTTCAGATACTTGAGTGATAGCTCGAATCACACCATTACCATCGTACTAACATACGCCCACTCACATCGCTTCGCTGTTCGAGGCTGTACTTGCAAACCCAGGATTTCTCGCTACGTTCACTGCAGGTTTTCAGGTAGCCAATCAGATTTCTGCCTACTTCAATCACACTATAAATCTCAAAATAGAGGCGTAGCTTCGCGCCAACATCGATGGAGAGCTTGCGAGACACGAATGTCAATCTACGTGATTGAAAGTATATTACTAGGACGATAATAACCGAGCAATTTTATTAGGCGGTAGTTGACTGACCTCAATTATGAAGTTTCGCGGACTTAGCCCTGACATTAGATAATCCATATAATATCGAATAAAGTGTCTGCGTAGGATAACCAAAACAAAAGACGAATCTCCAATCTCTCACTCAAGTATGTGACGTCGTAATGAATTACATCATATGTAGACTGACGTCAGAATCATATGTGTAATGACGGACATACCCAAGTCCTTCATGGATTATTAAACGTCCGTTATGTGTACGAATTATATGTCTTTATTCTTTAATACACGTTATTTAAAATATTATTACACTAATTTGACTGGGCGCAGTTTCTGCCACATGCAATAGGTTGTTGCTCAAACTCCAGTATTGTCCACTGCGAGCTTCCCAAGCTCCTTTAGGTTCGTTCTCGTATTTAGTGGTTCGAGATTACGTTCTTTGAGGTCTGATCGCAAAACACTTAGTCAGTTGCTGTTGTGGCATTCTTTGCATACCTGATACGTGTTAGCACCTACGGCTGTAAACCTTAGAGTACTTTCTGAGCAGGCGTATTTTCTGGCATTCGAAAAACATGTCCGAACATAGACCATCGCCACTGCGCTACCACAACCAATAGTGGCTCTGTGATACTTAGTATGTAGGGTGCTGCATTTGCTATTAGACTGTGTGGCCCGTGATGATTTGTGATGGCTCACATATGTTCACGGTGACATGCATCAAGTTTGTTCAAGAGGGCCTTTGGAACTGCCCAGCTGTTGCACCTTTTTAGCATTATGTGACATCATAGAGTTGCATCTTGACGTTCATGGGGATTTTAGTCCAACATGACTGAAAAGCGATATTTCCTGTGGCATGCGAGTTCCGATGTCGTTAGAGCTGCAGAGACCTAAAATTCTGCTCTTCCTCCACTTCTCAGTGCCCAGGTGGGGTGCACCGTCATCATTCATTTCTGTGTTGTCGGATATGTATACGCGAGTGAACCCTGTTTATCATTAGTGAGAAGAGTCCTGAAATATTGCTGCATACGGACGCAATGTTTTCCAATTTAATAATATTCAAAAAATTAAACAGAACATTTATTACGTAGTGTTCAAAATTGTACCAATTGACATGTTTCTTTTTCTGTTTTGGAAACATAGTTCTGCTTTTGTTGTGGGTACATATTAAGCTCTTTATAACGCCGTGTTGTACAGCTATGACGTATGAAGATTAGAAAAAATTAAACCATAGGATCGACCGACAAACCAAGGGACGACCGACACCTGCTATCTGCAAGCCCTAGCTAAAATTAAATGTGACGCGTCTTATTCCAGAAATCTGATACGTCCTCCTGCATCCGCGATGTTCCAAGCATTACCAAAGCCGCCTAGGATTTGTGAGCCTTTTATGAGAACAGCCAGCAGGCCAGCGAACATAATGTCTACCTGAAATAGAAATGAATGTCGGACTATGATACGCATATCTGTTATGCTAAGATGACCTAAAAAAATCGCTGAAAACGTAGATTCTGTATATTAAGTATAAATATATTCTTAATTCACCTTTCCAGATGTTATCCATCGATAATCTGACGCCATATGACATCATACTCAGCTAAGCAGCGTGTAGGATGATGTTATAACCATTGCGTCATAAATGGTTCTATTAGGCCCATCTTTAACTCTTAATAGTTCGACACGTTGTACGAATTGTATGTCTCTACTATTTAATAAACATGCTGTTGAATGTTTCGAAACTAATTTAACTGTGCGCTGCTGCTGCCATGGAGGACTTTAAGAACGTGTAGTCTCTTAATGATATCAACTACATCTGACATATTGGTTTCTATTTTGTCAAAATCGCAACTTGGTCAAAATCGTAATGCTTTAATAGGATCGATGTTAGTATGCGTTGTACTGAGACTATGTTGGGACAACTGCATACCTTTTAAAGCTGCTCTGCCACTTTCTTGTACATCGCTCAGTCTATCTCTGATTCGATATAAGGTCACATTAGACAACATCGGCCTCAGGTTGGAACGAGGTGCTGGTGTTTTCTTGGGTTTAGGCCGTGTGATGAGTGTTCCGTATGCACAGCCATTCGTGAGAGCCATTATTGATTTTATAACCTCTACTTCAGTGATTGGAATTTGTACGACTTTAAGATGGTCGCTAAACGTTGATATAGGCTCATATTCTGTATCGGTGGACTGAACTTTACAGAAGATCTGATTGTCTCAGCCTTTCCCTGGTCAGACACAATGAAGTGTTCATTGGAGTTGTGGATAGTGAATGATTTTGTTCCATTTTCTTAAGATTCGACCTTAAATCTGACGAAAATCGTTAATAGCCAAATGATTGTAAATATATGATTTTCCTGGAATTATAAGGAGTCCATTTTTACCTCAGCCGTCAGGAAGTGGAACTCTCTACAGTCTGGGATTAGGCAAAGAGAAAATGGTGGCAATTGGAGAACAGTGTCAATTCAGAATTGTAGAATTGAAGATTGGTCAATGCATATAGACAGGCATCATGGAGAGTAGCTGTACACAGGAGTAAAGTCATAACAGAGAGTAGATGTACAAAGCTTATCATTCAGGATTATCTGTGTTCATTATGTATATATAACTGAATTGCATAAATATTGAACTGTTGTCACCGTGAAACGAATGAAACACACCCTGCTTAATGCAGAACATCGTCGGACGCATGGGCTCACGCAGAACTCGGCCGGTGCCAAGACATTGGTTAGTTTGATCTTTATTCTTTCAGTATGTTGTAATTAGAATAATAAAAAACTGGCAAGGGCATTCAGTGAGACACTCACTTGCAAACTATCAGTCCAGAGAACTGCCTTCATGCCACCCTGTCAAATACACAGATAACATTGTGGTTACTGTTCCTAAAGCCATATCAAATGCACAGACACATATTTAACCTTCATACCACCATATCACATACCCAGGACCCGTGTATCGTCCAGCGTCCTGCTTGATAGAGAGCCACAGTTTCTTTATTCAGAGCACCATATGAAATATATGGCCATCAATTATCATAATACTACTGATCCTGTATACGGCCCATACAGATGCAGAGACAGTATTTATGCTTCCTACTACTCTGCCAAATATACCTACACGAGATATCGATCATATCATTCTGCCTAGCATACAGGTAACATTACTCCTTCACCTTACTGATTTTGAGCATTATGCCCAATGGTATAACACACATAAACACACAATACTGATTCTTAAGGAATCTCTTATGAATATGAAGATAATATCTATCATACGCGGTTCACTCGGCGCTCACGACCAATAACTGACATAAAGGAGAACTAACCTCATCTCATGTTCGGGTTATCTAAAATGCCACGAATAAACTATGCATGCCATTTAAATCTTTTTACCATGCCGCCAAGGAAAGATACTCAGGCTTTAGTAGACAGATGTTGATATATTTCTATAGCCTAGGATGGCTGTCATTATTTATTTTTCAACCAATCAGAAAAAACCTAACGGGTCTGCCTCGGGATATACATTCAGTCAGAGAGGTGCCATCTATAGTTTGACAGCGCGATATAAAAGCAACAATACATGTTGCTGTTGAATATTTTGAAGCTTGACTGGAAGTTGTTGCTGCTTATGGCAGCAACAACTTCCAGTCAAATTAGCTTCGAAGTATTCAACCTGATGATAATTACATAATTAAGAAGGTAATGCATTGACACTTACATGACATCACACGCGATCGCTTGAGTAGGCAAAATTGTGGCGTTGACTGTTCAACATTTACACGATATTACATATTGCATGTGACGGAATATGACTGATATGGAATCTACAAACCATAATCTATCGGTGCAGTACAACATTTGAGATGAGATTAGCACCCCTTTAAGGAACTTTTACACAACAGGCTTTCACATGAATCATAAGCGCATCTCTTTGTCGATCCCTCCCACTTACATTTTACCACTCTCATATAACTTATATCACACACCCTCAACCCATGCTAGACACCATAGCTGTGATTGTCCAGGATGAAGCGGGACAAACTAATAAGTAAAAGGTGTATAATTTACAGTCTACATAACCATCACTATCAACCCTTACCACTCTGATGCCAAACATTTCAATTTTCAATTTAAAGTAAAACATGAACTGATGTTTATTTTTCGACACATTTGGTTGAAGAAGAAGCTGTCGTCTTTCAACAAAATTGTTGAAAAATGTACACTAGTTTCTCTGCTATTGACACTGTAAAACATATAATATTGACATTAGTGTGATAAGGGTTAAAATAACGCATTGACTTGCTTGCTATCTTACTAATGCCGTGTATAGTGTACACACTCCAATAGCAGCAACAATGGAACCCCACAGAGGGAAGCCGGTCACTGAAAGAAAAGCAAAATATGTCAGACAAACGGATGGACGTGTGGACATAAGTGTGGATGACAGAACACGTTAGCTGGAAATATGGGCAGGCTGGCAGGCAGGCTGGCGGGCGGGCGGGTGGGCGACCGGTCAGGCAGGCAGGCAGCCAGGCAGACAGACAGGCAGGCAGTCGGGAAGGCAGGCAGGCAGGCAATGCGTCCGCTGTTCGTAGACTGTTACCGAGTCTTGTTCACACTGTTAGTACCTGGGCCACTCCTTACATTGCTACCACTCTCTCATGATTGTATCACTTGTCTCAGTTAGTATTGATGATTTTAGCTCACTTCTTCAGCTTTCAGAATCATGTAAGATTTCAAAGATGTATATTTGGTGAAACAAGCTGTACATAATGTCAATCTTACCTGCGTTAAAAGCCAGAGACGGCGTGTAGACTACCAGAGACATATAGATTATCTAGAATGGAAAACAGCAACTTTCAACTCTTGCATCGTAAGACAATTTTCTTAATCGCCATTTGCGCACGTATGTACGTGCGTGCTGGTATGTGTGTGTGGGTAAAAATGTTTGGTCATATGATTTCATAGACGGTGATAATGAATCATATACGCATCATCTGTGTGTACCAAGTACTGTTTTCTGAGGAAGACAAAGGTTTTATCCGAGGACAAGATACTGTGATAAAAGGTGGTGAAGGACTCATCGATTGTAGGTGTAGGTTCTTTCTACTACTGCTGCTGCAGAACAGAGTGCATCATCATCATCATCATCATCATCATCATCATCATCATCATCATCATCATCACCACCATCATCATCATCATCGCCATCATCATCATCATCATCATCAGCAGCAGCATCATCATCATCATCATCATCATCGCCATCATAATCATCATCATCAGCAGCAGCAGCATCATCATCATCATTATCATCACCATCATCATCATCATCACCATCACTACCACCATCATCATCATCACCACCATCATCATCATCATGCGTGTTATCTAGTCCAATCAGATAAAGGCATTGGGCCAACTGCCTTCATTTAGAGGTAACACATATGTATCACGCAATAATTTATACTGCAATCAATGCTCTGGGTAATCGATTTCATATCGATATGTTGATAGTCGTATTTGACAGGCTCGTCGCGCTGAAAGACGACATAATCAAACGTTTGCAGATTAATATTACTGCGTCGTGATGAAATCTACATGATTTTGATAGGTAATTAATTCGCCGTGCTGACGGTAATAAATTCGATACACAGTGTTTGGCGGGATGTACAGGCTTATATGACCTATGCAAACAATGCATTGTCCTCGTCTTACTTCACTTGGGAAAATACACAGGGTATTTCTCTCGCTTTATTCGGGAAATATTGCGCTTGCGCAGAACATACACCCTTATACACCCCGCAAAACGCACGTGTAACTAATAATATCTGTTTATGGGTCAGGTTTTTACCATGTTGAGCATAAAAAGGACGGATGCAGACAATCTGACCCCCCCCCTGTCAAATCTGAGGTTGAGGTACTGAAAAGCAAAGGTATGTATTTAAGTGGCTTGAGGAATCCACTTTTAGCTATGCCCTGCCCATTTTAGCTAAGCTTCACCCGCACTTCGTCTGAGTTGGGACCGATCGATCCCTGAACTCAATGACTATCAATTTCCGGAAAACTATGCAGGTAAGCTGTTGGTTATTTTGCAGCAGCAGCGCCCAGTCAAATTAGTTTCAAAATATTCAGCAGCGTGTGTATTAAGGAACAAATAACTAGAGAACATTTACTGAAGTAACTATAAATCTGCGATGTTTGGTCATCAAGAAATAGTAGGCCTCTTCTAATAAAGAGATGAATTAAGGTGTGTCTTCTAACATGATCGTTGAAGTTGCATGCTGAAAGGTAGGTAACTTATTCCTGAAATCTGGAAAGCTTTACCCGTGAATGACCTTGACCCCAACTGAGATATTAAAATTTTCATTGGGAGTTTTTTTAAATCTCTCACTGTTATAGAATCTGGTTAAAAGAGAATAGGAAGAAAACTATATGAGAGAACACTTCCAATATTTCTCCCATAGGTTTACTATGGGGATATGTGGCATCCAAAAACTGATATTCTCGAAAACTGTTTGTCGGATCAACTTTACATTTGATACCAAATCAAGTCAATATGAGGGCTAGAAGTTTACCAAATTTCAAGTCGATCGGACCAAACTCATTTTGGCGGCCATTTAAAAAAAAAAACCCATTTGGAAAAAAACCCTTTTTCACCGCGAGTTCATTTCTGCAAAAAAAATTAATTTTGGCTATTTTTACCCCAAAATGTGCGCCTGCTCATGATTTAAAAAAACACCTTTTTTTCATTTGCAAAAAACGAAAAGTTTGCCCAAAATTTTTTCATGGCGGCCATTTTGAAAAAATAATCATCAGTGGCAACATCCTACCCAGGTATGGGAGTGATCCGATCAAAACTCTAGGTGTAATAGCACTTCAAACATCCATATGAAATCCCCATACATTTCCCATGGCACCTTTTTCCATGCATTGTGGGGTCAAAGGTCTGGCGGCCATTTAAAATTATAAAAAGCTTTTAAAAAACAAATGTCGAGTGGTAACATCCTCAGCAAGTATGGTAGTGATCCGTCGAAAACCCCAGCTGTAGTAGTACTTCAAAGATCAATTTTGAAGTTCCCCATACATTTCCTATGGGACATTTTGCCCACTCAAAGGTGGGTATCTCGAAAACTATTGTGAGGATCCAAAATAACAATAAGAGCTATCGAGTGTGACACGGGCCCTTGAAGTTGACCAAGTTTGGAGTTGATCACATGAAAACTGTAGGAGGAGATAGCTCCTGAACTTTTGGGAGAAGAATAATAATAAAAAGAAAGCTCCTGAGTAAAAACAATAATCTGCGATAGATCGCAGATTAATTATAATTCGTACAACAACGCTTACGTCCGTCGTCACCTAAGCGTTCGTGACGACCTTATATGCGCTATTCATGATGCCATTGATTATAATCTCATTATTTGCCACTGGTACCACTGAACAAAACGAGACGACCACTGGAAAAAGTGATCTAATCTATATGAAGGTTTAGCGAAGTTTTATTAAAATTGGCCCAGTAGTCATTTTATGATTTTCAAAGAAATTTGCATAAATTACAAGATGTCCGCCAGAAACGCTAATTTTTGGTTGATTCAAGGCGGACACGTTTTTTACGTCTTAGCTTTTTATGGACAAGCTTTACTGACATTTAGGCCATAATCATATTTCCCAGATTTGGGCTCGATCCGTTCAGCAGTTCTGGAGAAGTTATTTTCGCGAAAATAGGTCATTCAAGATGCTTGCTGAAGCATTTGGCCAATCCAGTTCCCTCGAACAAACTTGGTTCAGTTGCTGCTCCAGATGATGTTTCATAACTTTTAAATCGATCCACCAAGTGGTGTCGGAGAAGAATTTTAAAGACGTTTCTAAAAACTGGCCAAAACCAAAGATGGACACTGGCCAAATTGGTCAATCGGTTTCCTTTGAACAAACTCGGATCCTTGTGCACTAAAGCCTGTAAAATATATTTGAAAGCGGCCCAGTGGCTCGCTAGAAGAATACATTTTAAATTTCCCATTGCTTTAGTATGGCAGATTTTGGCGGGAAAATGATCCAAGATGGCCACCAAACAGTTTATCCGACAGTTTCGAACATGGCAGCTTTGAAATCAGCATACACAGACACCTATACACAACCAATTTTGGCTTCAAATTCCATTAAATAAAAATATCCAATATAGCCGCCAAAGACGTTACATTTTCATTGGTCAATGACGGCCATGGTTTTTTACGTATCAACTTCCCTTGAACAAACTTTAATAGTCCTTAGTCCCTAATCTGTAGTTCAGCCCAGTCCACTAAGCGGCCTTGGAGAAGAAGTCGTTTTCATTCAAATTAGGCCATCCGTGATGCCCGCCGAACCATTTTGGCCAATCAAATTCAATTGAACAAACTTGGTTCAGCTCTTGCCCTAGATAATATTTCATGAGGTCTGCATCGATCCGCCAAGTGGTTTCGCAGAAGAAGATTTTTAAAGACGTTTTTAAAAATCGGACAAAATCCAAGAAGGCTGCTGGCCAAATTGACCAATCGTCCTCCTTTGAACAAACATGGAACCTTATGCTCTATGGATGCTTCCTGTCAAATATATTTAAAATTGGCCCTGTGTTTCTCGAGAAGAAGAGAAGCTTCCCATTGCTTTTGGGAGTTTTTGGCGGGAAAATGATCCAAGATGGTCGCCAAACCATTTATCCGACAGTTCCGAATCTGGGAAATTTGAAATGGAAATTAGCATACACAAAAACCTATACACAACCAATTTTTTGAAAATGCTTGATTGGAAGACTAAGGCAAAAATGTCTCCCAATCCAATTGTGTTCAAAATATTCAACAGAACACAACCAATTTTGGCTTCGAAATCCATCAAATAAAAAATACAAAATGGCCGCCGAACACGCTACATTTTGATTGGCTCATGGCGGCCATGTCAATATATTCAACAGTATCCTTTTACTTTGTGTTTGAAATATTCACAGCTATTTCTGAGCTGTACCGTACAGTCCCCAGCCCACCCCACGCCCCCACGCCCACCCCACACCCACCCCACCACACCCGCACTGCCACAGCAGCATTGTTGTTGGAACTGAACCCTAGCTTACTGGCGGCTTCCATGTATGCACAGGGTCCCCTGAATCCTAAGTTCGGTCCTGCGTAGATCTATGCTGATATCACACGAACCACTGAATGGGTCGAGTCGATAGTAATGTCTCTATGGGATTAGCATGTCAGAAAGTATCAACACCATCGACAGTGGTGCGTTTACAGGTCTCTGCGGAGGTCAACTCCATCCCGATCTGCACCCTTACCAGCCTAGTTACAGCGTAGGGAGAGAGAGAGAGAGAGAGAGAGAGAGAGAGAGAGAGATAGAGAGAGAAAGAGAGTCATAAATTGCCACTATCATATAACTACTCTAGATAACTGCATAGATTGTCTAGTGTTTGAGCTATGGCTACATTTCCGCTTAAATTTACTAACATTGTAAACAAGTCGCATGTTTGCAAGTTGCGTATTGTATTTCTAGCTTTTTGTCCCATATGTTGAACTATTCTTCCAGATCTGGCGATCACAGTGACACGTTGGAAGGAGATACATTGAAGTAGGGGTATGAGTTTCGATTATTCAGAGAAATTCTATTCGTTATTTGTCAGCTTGTGAGATATCTAGGCCTATGTCTTCTTCAAAATACATCGGGCCCCGTAATCATCCATTGTTTTCAATATATTAAAACAACACCGCCTCTTTCGTAAATCGGTAAGTATTTGGTAACACACGAACGTACGTGCTAAACGCCTAGCTATCCGATGCATGTGTTACATAAGTGTATTCAAATAGGCATTATAAGCCTGTGATTTGATGTTTTAGCAACATCTGAATGTAGTGTTCCAAATTATCCCTCAATCATAAGACGTTATAATCAACTACGTGACGATTATCAATAACGTCACGAATTACGTAGATAAGTTTGTGACGAACGTTTGATTAATGACGGACTAAGTGTTGTTGTACGAATTGTATGTCTTTACTATTTAATAAAGATGTTGTTGAATAGTTTGAAAATAATTTAAAGGGGCGTTGTTGCTGTTAACAGCTTACCTGTATAGTTTTCTTGAAATTGATAGTCAGGAATTCAGAGATCGACCGATCTCAACACTGGCGAAGTGTGATTGGAGCTTAGCTAAAGATGGGTGGGGCATATCTAAAACTGGCTTGCTCCATTGAGCTACTTTCATGCTTCGCTGAGATATGCTACACAAATATACCCATTTATTAACGAAGATGCCTCATACAAGACAACCCAAGCTAAGTGATATCGCACGGACTCTGGTCATCCGTTGTCCGGATTATTTTGGATTGGTGTTGCCAAAATTTGTCCAACATCTCGTCAACAAATGGGTATGAAAAATCCGGAAAATCTGATAGTGTTTTAAAATATGACAAAACTGAAGGGTGAATATCTGAAATCTTCCATTGCGCTTGTTATTTAAAGTCATTCTTAAGGTAAGTATTGCACATTATTACAATTCCCATGATAATGCCATTTCAATACGCTTATTTTGAAATACCTCGTACACGGATGTGAGTCTTAGCTTGTAGAACACAGGAATATATATATCTGTAATGCTCCAAATAAAGCGAAAGAGCGCCCAATCCATTCCAGACGAACATCGTGCCACTCTTGTAGATCTCTGATGGAACACCAAGTACTGGGGACATTAGAACGTATACATATATCAACGATAGAGCATAGCATTTTGGAATAGAGGGATCCATTTCTAGCCATGCCCTCCCATTTCCAGCTAAGCTCCGCCGACGCTTTCCCAGTGATGGGATCGATCGAACCCTGAATTCCCATAATCTAAATATCAAGGTAACTAGACAGAGGTAAGCTGTTAGTCCTATGTGAGGTCGTAACTCCGGCTACAGGCAATGGATGAATCCACTTTTAGCTATGTCCCACCAATCTCAAGCCAAGCTCATTCCATGTCGTGTGCGTTTTAAAGTCGATGTATATACTTTGAATCATGAATCGCCAAATTCCCAATTTTATGATAAACTATACAACGGAATATTTTGAACCTAATTTGACTGTGGGATGTCGCATAATTATGATTGTGACGTCTAATTGTAGGTTCTTAGTTATCCATACTTGCAAGCGTACATGCCGTGGCACCACCGTGGCACCACCGTGACACCACTGCAGTGTAACCATATGTTAATGTACCGGACGCCTCTACTACATCCACCACCAAGATCATCTTCTCTTCCACAACAACCGCACCAAAAACATCAGCATTTGCACACAGTACCAGATTTCCGTCATCAACCACCAGTTCAGTCTGTTTCCCCACCGCTTGTATCGCCACCATCAGTCACAGAATCTATGGGCAGATCTAGCAATGCGTCAGTCTCACCACATCAATCGCTAGCACAACCTCCATTCGCACCGCGCAGGTATCCACCAGGTCGGAGTCAGTGTCCAATCGCAACACCAGTGCATCCTAGTGAGAAGGAAGAAATCTATGCCAAGACATCGTCAAATGAAGCAGCCAGACATAATGGACATAGCAGGAACAGTGATAGTCCGTCAATGAAAGGTCAAGAGGCACCATACATTAATGCAGGAACTGGACATGGAAGTATGAGAACTCGACACATGCATACTATAAGCTATGAATCAATCAAACTCTGACCGCCGTAATATCAAGTAGAAAACCTACATGAGTTAATGCCAACCTCGTGTTCTTTTCAGGGCTAGGTCCAAAGCGATGTACAAGACCACCGCTAGGGATAGACGAGCGCCACCGGTCAATGTAAACTTAATCGTTTATAATATTAATGGTGTCCAGTTTAATAGAATTATGGCCGAATTATGTACCCAAGGTGATATAATCGCTATCGCTATTGGTTACACCAAGATGTCCCACATAATCTGACCAACTTCCATACAGAGCTTGATGCTCGTGTAAAACATGTGGTGATCTCGCGTAGTAGAGGGCAAGCGCATTAGAGGGCAGTTTGGAGTCGCATTGTAGCACAAGAGCACGAACGACCTGAATACTTAACTCACTGATGGAGACGATATAGTGGTATGTGTACGTATGATTAGCAATGGTACAACGTATCCACTTATCAACATGATATGCCATCGAATGATATAACCCGATCCAGCGATGTCCGTCATATGTATCAGGATATCCTAGCAGCTCTGAGGACATTGGGAGTGTGATGAAGTATGCCAGTTACGATACCATTCTATGTGGAGATCTGAATTCTTCCTCCGCCGTAATCCTCCAAAATGCACTAGACATCGTCCTCAGTGGCAGACGAATGTAGGATTACAGCTTAGCACTAACGATCCAAATAAAACAACATTTTACTGGAAAAGAAAGCGGGATGATACCAACACTAACCATAGCCATCTTAATACACAGATTGATTATGTGCTATCTTTCCGTAGCACAGTTATTGCAAATATAGAGATCCTTGACTACAGTACACCCATTCCCAAAGTTGGCGATGATCTCCTCTTCATAACCTTGGCTGTCCAGAAGGCATTTGACGAGGTCTGGCATGACGGTCTCGTCGTGGAGTTATATAAGATAGTGATCACATTCCAGATGTGGTGCATTTTCGAAGACTGATACAGAGATTTGGGCGGACACATTAGTTGGGAGGGATGACTATCTAGGCCCTTTAATAGTATTCTAGGAACAGGACAGTGAAGATCATTCTCGCCAAGCAAGTACAAGACATTCAATAATACTTTTCTCTTTACAATTGAGGATGCCGGGGTGGGGGGATCATATAAGCGGCATAGGTGTATCAACACCAACATGTGCAGCCGATGCGGCAATTACGGCAAAACATCATCATCCAGATGCTCAGGTTATTCTAAGAACTACACAGAACTTCGCTGACTCAAGATGGTATATAATAGGAATGAAGCATACGTATGCTATCATATATCCGGCTAATGGCACCTTCACAGAGACAGCTAGCGTCTGCCATAAGTCTGCGGATTGTACACTATCAGAAGAGGCCAACCAACTTAGAACCCTGATGCGCGCTTCTGGTAAATCTAATCGACATAGAGTTGAGAATAACATGGACTGAACCCGGTCATGAATCAAAAGATATATTCTATATTCATTCTTCCACGCCCCACTCATGGAGCAGAATTATCGAAGATAATTTATAAAGAAACAGAACCTATGGAAATGTTTGCATTTGAGGGTTAACGGGTTAAACAGATATATCTTGGTAAGTACGTGTGTATCTTATTACATTTAAAATATAAAGCCACCCCGTCCTTATCACACCGCCGCAATACCAACTGATTATTATAGGGTTCGTTGTTATTGCTTCTGCGCATTTACGAACCTAACTTTAGAAAATTAGACAAAATCCCTCATAAAATATCGATATAAAATGCAACATGTAGGCATTTAGTTGAGCAATTTCTAGGTACACTGCAACAATAAGAGCGAAAACCTCGAATCTCTATGTCAATATGAATAACTCTTTCAACAAAAGTCATTCAGATTCGTTTACTGTATCGGGCTTGCCCTTTTAGCCTATTGAGTACGAGAAGTGGGGAATACACCTTCTGGCATGAATCTTCAACAATTTAAATTTCATAAACCTCCTCCCGGGAGAATGGCAGAATTGTACGTTATCAGTATCTACGAAAGCAAGATCCTACAGTAAATTCTTATCTATAGATGGACATGGGCACGCGGCCCTCGATTTGTAAAAAATAAACATTGATGTCTGACTAAATTAGCAATGTGGTTAAACCTGAGAATCGAGTTTCTATTTGTCTATGCACACACAATTTATAGCCGTACATGTATGCATATACAAACCGTGGGTTGAAACTTCATATAATATTGATACTCGATGTCGAAATCATATTTCTTAGGATAGAAGTATAAATGAAAATATTAAAGTCCTGATTAAACAGAAACGTTTTGGCGGACCATTGATTCAAAATGATAGGCTATACACGGGGTACCGATTCTCATTGGCAATGCTATTTTATTAACCCATACCACACTGATGTTAATATCCCATCTTTTACAGTGCCAATAGCACAGAAGCTGGTGTACATTTTCCAACAATTTTGGTGGACGATGTTGCTGTCTACGTCAGCAACATCTTCCACCAAATTTGTTGACAAATAAACACCAGTTCATCCTTAAATCTAATTTGAAAATTTTAAATTTTAACAACAGAATACTAAGTGTTAAAGAAGAAAAAGTAGCAGTCTTTATCATATGTCAGTATTTATTATTTTAATTGGGATAGTGAGTAGAAAATAGGTGGTCTGGAGGTACGAGGTGCAAACACCATAATTGAAATATATGATCTGTCGCTCAAGTATATGACCTCAAACTCAATTGCATCACAAAAGGGACGACGTCCCAATAAATATGAGGTGTTCAGTTTATTTTGTCACAAGATTGCACGATTTCTTGCTGCACACTTTTGGTCAATTGTCTCACTCACAATACCTTTTTACAAACCCCACGAGCTTACCGACATGCTAGTTTAGTTTGATAAAGGTTTTCAACATGCCAAGACATAAAATAAGCGAGAGAGCGGAGGGTATAATTCTCCATCTTTTGAGGAGGGGAATGAAGCCGTCACTGATCAGAAATGAACTTTTGAAAGAAAATATCAGTGTCAGTGTGAGGACCATTTATCGCCTAAAGAATAACATCAGAAAAGAACGACAATTGACGAATCTAACACATGGAAAATCTGCTACGTTGAAAATCAGAAGAAGACGAACTGTAGTATCAAAACAAGTGATAGACAAAGTGAAGAAAATGATAGCAAGAATTAACCCACCGACACAACGTGAGATGAGCAATCTATTACGAATTAGTTTGGGATCCGTAAATAACACCATAAACAGTGTTATCAAGGCAAGACTGAGAAACAAATGTTTGGTTCATAAACTATCCCTAGCGCAGGTTGAAAAGAGGAGGAAGAGGAGCTGGAGGCTGTACCTGAAGCTGTGTGCGGGGAAGTGGAAAAACTTTGTCACCACAGATGAGGCTATGTTTTATCTAGGTGGAAGCTACGGAAAATGGTGAGTCTGTTATGTTAGGAAAGGACAAATTGATATGGATAAGTTGAAGTTTGTTAAACGTGCCAGTTTCGCGCCTGGTTTCATGGTATGGGCAGGTGTTAGTCATTACGGAAAGACCAGTCTTAAATTCATTGATCGGAATGTGAAAATCAAGGCTGATTATTACATAAAACATGTTTTGAGACCCTTTTTGAAACATGATGTTCCCAAATTATTCCCATGGAACAAACAGAAGGACATGGTTTTTCACCAAGATAGTGCCTCCTCTCATACTGCACGAAAGAGATTAACATACTTAAAGCAGAACAATGTTAAATTCATTAGCCCTGAAGAATGGATGTCGAAGTCGCCGGATGCTGCCCCTATGGACTTTAGTATCTGGGGGATTGTCACGCGCTGTCTACAGAAGCAGAAAGTACAAGTCTTAACAGTCTAAAACGTGCTCTCAAAACCGAATGGAAGGCACTAAGTCAAACTGTGATCAATAACGCCCTTTCTTCTTGGCCTATGCGCAGTAGACTGATATATCATGCTCATGGGTCTCAAATTGAACATCTTCTGCAATGAAATTATTTTGTGATAAATTATTGTTGATTAAATACTTATTTGAAATTTGTGACAAAATACACTGAACACCTCTCGTATTGACATATCTAACTCCGTCATGAACATTGAAATCTCTGTATACTTATGAGAATTGTGTGTCTTTACTATTTAATAAACTTTCTTTTAAATATTTTGAAAATAATTTGACTTGTCGCTGTTGTTGCCTACAGCCTACGTCTAATTAGTTTCAAAATATTGAACAAATTAGCTGAATAATTACCATCAAATTGGGATTCTGGGAATTCAGGATTCAAAGTGTATAAATCGATCCCAACAAGCGCAATGCATTGGCGGAGCTTAGCTAGATATGAACGCGGCACAGCTAAAGTGGATTCATCAATTCATGACGTCAGAACTGGAGATGATAATGTCATTCTATCACAGAATTATGTTGGTGTCTCGATTATATACATTCATGTCGGTATGCTGTTGCAATAACCGAATTATAATAATTAACTCGACGGTTCACTTGACCTGGTGGTATGTATGCACCAACTGAATTATGCATGGTGCCTCCATTCCATACCGCCTCTTTCAAATGATGAATCAACTTCACCAGTACCGCCAAGCTCTTTCTCATTGAAGACCCATCTTCTGCGTTTTGTGCCATTGCAAGAACACCGTTCTATGGCGTAATCTGGCGCATGAATTTGGGTTGAAGGCCAAAACTTTGCCCAGCCGTTGCAGACCAAAGAAAGGCTTTTGGGTCAACCATTAATTTCCAGCGTCGGCATATCATTTTGTCTCTACATATCTCCACATGGCGGCTCAAGAGCTAAACCCGGAACATCAATATTCCTCATGAACTGGTAGTGCATTAGAGTAATGCACATCTATGAGGCTCCATGAAGCCGCGAACCAGTTCGACTCGGCTCATATCCTTATTCATCGGGACTGGCGTGACGGTTTACCTGTCCACTAACACGTCCCACGAGATGCGAACCAACAGACATAACATTTTTTAGGATGTAGCAGTCCTACAATGATTATGACTACTGAAAACGGTTACCATATATAACATATATAATCTGATCGGCACTAAATGTTGCTAAGAGAAACAGCCAGATGACTAGGTGGTCAATCGATTCTGCGGTGGTTCAGAATTCACTATATAGAGCATGGTATAGGAAGGCCTCTTTGAAACGTCACAGTCTCACTGGTGTGAGCAAAGACACATTCAATATCTTCTACTGCCCATAAGAAGAGCAAAACAACCGATGTGATATAATATTATCTAAAGTAGCACACGCGTATGACACACCGAGATTAGAAGTGAATTGTGGCTGAGCCCGGGAACACTAATACGAACAATTGGCAAAAAGCTACTGATAAATTATCTCACTTCCTATGCCGGAAAGAAAAGAAATGGAGGAGAGGGAGAGATGGAGGGAGGGAGGGAGAGAGAGAGAGAGAGAGAGAGAGAGAGAGAGAGAGAGAGAGAGAGAAAGCGAGAGAGAGAGAGGGGGGAAGTGGAGAGGGGGGAGAGATAGAGAGAGAGAGGGGGGAGAGATAGAGAGAGAGAGAGGGAGAGAGAGAGAGCGAGAGAGAGAGAGAGAGAGAGAGGGAGGGAGTGAGGGAGGGTGGGAGGGAGGGAGGGAGAGATAGAGAGAGAGAGAGAGAGGTGGGGGGGGGAGAAAGGGGGTGGGCGGGATATAGATTGTGGCCATGTCCATTCTGCTCTCCATATTGTGTGCTATACGCGTGCATGATGATATGCACTTAAGAAAAGTATGTGTCAATCGTAATCGTCCAATTTAGAACGTGATACTATCTATGGCTACATCCACATCCCTCTCCACTTAGCTATTTTATATTGTAACACAGCTTCTAATACTTTGATCAACAACACTCGTGATCTGGTATAAAGGAAAATGATTTAGTGGTAATATCACCTCAATAGTGTAGTAAAGATGCATTATAAAATAGACGATCCTAGGACAAATTGCAAAAGAAGATTTTCTGGTTTTAATATGTGCGGGGAGTAACTTTATATAAAAAATACGAGTTTCTCCAAAAAATAGTTTGATTTGGACAGGCAACTGATAGCCGAGAGTTCGAAAATCATATTAGATATACATGTATTCTACAACGTCGGCATGATGTGATGCTAAGCCATATTTGCCAACTAATTAGTACAGTCAAACCGCATGGTTTTATAGCCACAAGACGGCATTTCGTAAAGGCGGGTAGACATTAGGCCATTTGTCTGTAAGAACTGTTATCTTGTGACCACAGACACGATATAGACTAATGAGTGACTTATTCATTTACAGAGTACGTCTTTTTATTAGCAACATTTTGGCGGTCTCTGACGTGTCAGATATAGACAGCTTTGACTGTAAATTACAGAATTCGATAATTTTTATGGCACATTTCTTTGGAATACTCACAACAGTGATGAAAATTAGCACCAGGGACACATTACTCCAGAATTTTGGTACGGGCCCCTAAAAGTTGAAAGTTACTGGCCGTGTGCCTACTTATATAATAAAAAGGATTTTCATTTTACACAATATCCTAAAAGTTTAATGCTGAAATATGGACGTGATTTGAATCTTTCAAATACTTGATATAAAATACTAATCAATACGCGTAATATTATTCAATGCCCCATAGCAGGCACGTGTGAATTGCCATTGTATCTATTTTGCGTGGCTTCAAAAGTTGATGTGTCAGTTGCCAACCAATTGAGTTAAACTTACGTTCTGAACTCATCCACACATGTGCCTGGTAGTTTACTCTGTGAGAATGATACCTGGCTGCATCTGATGCTGGAGGAAGTATCTGCCCCTAAACATTACTGCCACTAGTGGCTACTTTGTCTGTAAACATTCGCGACCGCAACTCATCCAATGTTCCATTGCCTCTACACATCTGGACACGTGCATTTTCACCTGTAATTTCGACCTTTATTGCTTCCAGTGTGTGTTTGGTGAGAATTTTAATCTGTGCTTTGAAAAAACCATATCTTTAAACTTCCCTTACAGCCGAACCATTACCTATACCAAGCAACCTTGATGCTGGGTCACAGCCGACATTAGCATGGATGACCGGCACAACTGTACATGTTGTGCACAGCTGACCATACTCTTAGTTATCGTTCAGTCAGATTGGAAGACCAAACCGGTCTAAACAACGTTCGAACAGCAGCACGGAAACATAAGGATGTTCGTGTTGCCACTGATCACATGTATCATTCTCGAAAATAGAAAAATCAAAATCCGTCTTGGCTATAAGAACACCTGCATCTGCGTCCACACTCAGTCTTTATAAATTATTCCTACGTGATGCATTTTATCCATCGGCATGTCGATACAGTTTTGCTTGTTATCGCTATTGGCGGAAAAATATTCTTTCTTTGACTTCAAGGGCCTAGTGGCAGCAAAAGATACTTGTTGACCAACGACACATTTTGCTCTTCTGAAGTATGTTATGTCTTTAGACGGTAGCTGCTGAATGTATCCATCAAACACCATGGTGGAATATGTGTAATGGTTCTCCCCGTGTTTAACATACCGTTCACTGATGTTCTCGTATGCACTGCCATTCTTACAAGGTAGCCTGTGTACTTACCGTTTAATACATGATACAGTGGTTTCGTCCTGGATTGCACTGACTGATCTAATTTAACTAATGATGCTAGTGTATCCTCAAGCTGTGTCTTATTTTCTTCGCTCAAAATGCGATAGCCATCGAAAAGAGAAGTGGGTAAATGTGATAGTTCATAGCAGAATACGTCGATGAGATCGCAGTCATGGCTGCTCTTAGCTACGATCTGAAGTCATTGAAAGAGGAGTTGTAGATCTACAACTATTGACTCACCACGTGCACAAACGATCTTCTATCACATCACTGTAACCTGATCTATTTTCTTGAAGGAATGCTCAAAGGCATTCTGTTCAATCAACTTATCTAATATTGCTGAGCCAACTTTGATAGTTTTTAGGGATTCGCAGAACTATTAGCGGCGGCTACAATGGCTACAATATTAAGGAGTGTTTCCACTTGTTGAAATAGATCACGATTACACAAAAATCCCAACAATGTGTTTGTATCTTTGCAATTCTCTGTTAGATTTTCCATACTCTCGTTAATCTCTGTGCAAGCAGGCATGGACTAAAACAGTTAGTTTGCCATGCCTCTTCCATACCCCACCTACTAGTTAAACCTCACGCTGTTTTCAGTGTTCACATTAGCACCTGTTCTATAACAAGGTCAGTTGAAAGGTCTAAAAAGAACCTATCAGTCCTACGAGTGACAAAATGTCCTGAAAGAAAATATCCATGCACATTTGAATTGCTCTCTTCTAGATCGAACATATCCCAGATATAACTGTGCATTGACGTGGTGCAATGCAAGTGTTCGGAAGCGGTAAAGCGAGGCAACGTATTTTGGAGGGAATGCAAAGGGAGCCAAAACTCACCATCCTTTTTTTATTTCTACGCACCTCATGTTTGGAATATCCTTTGAAAGACTTCATTGCTACATGCAGTGCCCACTGTTATTTCGATGGCTAAAAGAGCAGGAAAAGGCCAAGCGTCTCTTGATAAGTTTGGATGAAAGATTGTAACCATGTTGTTGTTGTTCTCCTTGCGTTCATAATATGACTACTGTTTAAGGTCGCACATCTAAACTAAGCTGACTGTGTTAGCTACGTTGTATTGTTCCTCGTACAGCGTGTCATATAGGGATCCCAGCCAGCAAGCCCAACCGGGCCCCAGTTGGGTTTCGAGAGGGCTGACTGGGCTCAACTTGGCTAGGGCTCTGACTGGGCTATTGGGTGGGCTCTAACTGGGACCCAGTTGGGCTCAATTGAATTTACGAAAATCAAGAAATATCTTCTATGGGTTGCATCCAGTGCACCAAAAGGTTTCTTCCATTGAATCTCAAAGCTTCTGCCATATGCAGTTTTCGAAAATCAAGATTGAGTCGGACTTGGTTATTTTACGGCGGTCTATGATGTCCGTTTGCGCATGCGCACCCTTAGAGCGACCATGTCTTATGTTTTGACATTCGTGTTCCCGCGAAGAAATCAACTCTGTACGTAAAAAGTACGCTATGCTAACGGGAGCGAGACAGCTCTCGTGGACATTGACCGGCCATTAGCGTAGTAATTTTCCCGAAATTTCGTTTTTTTCTTTCTTAAACACCAGGACAATTAAAATACGAAGAAATCAACTCGGTATCTAAAAAGGAATATTATTTAGCCTAAAATCTACCGATATTAACTGGACAGCCTTCGATATAGACGGTTATTATAGAGAAAATAGGCCCCCTTATTTTCTGACGTTATTCAAAATGGCTGCGGCCATGATAAGCAAGTATTTTCACGACTGAGCTTTGCACATGTATATAAATGTGTTGCTGTGAATTTACTAGAAACTCGACCGAGGCATTTACTGCTACATCCGTCCCAAGGGTATTGTATCGCTGTTTTGTCCACGCGATGTATCTAATGCCAGAAACACAGTATAGTTGACGAGTCGGGTAGCCCAGTGAGTGATAGTCATCTATTCACTTATGCAAGGCCAAGATATCTGATAAAGCAGTGCTGAGTAAGTATATAGCATACGTCTATATATTTATCTTTCGGTCTGCTTTAGATTACCCCTTAGCTATTACTTTACAAGTCATGCCCGAATGAAGTCGTATTTAGAAAGTTTACCACTGAAATTACTATAACTCGGTTACCAAGCCAGTCATGCCAGTGGTACAATTTTTAAAAGCTGTCTGCTCTTGGTCTGCAAATTGACATTCCTTAAGACCAATAGTCCTCTCCAGAGGCTGGTTTTGGTCGGCTTCACCATGAAAGGGTTAACCTTTTAAATGACAAATCCAAGCACATTCTGTGCAATATGTAACATATTTTGTCCAGTATTTTGAAATTAATATGACTGAAAGCAGTTGCTGCCTAAGGCAGCAATGGCTTCCAGTTATATTAATTTTTAAATATTCAAAAGATTTCCTGTTTGTTTGTGCTGAGATTGAAATACATTGACTTTATTGGTGAAAGGGCTAATGGTCAAACTGACCAAAAACAAGCATTTACAGTGACTGAGAAATCTGCACTTGTTGGCCAAGAAGACTATTTTTGAAATTTTACCACGAATGAATGGCTCAGTTACCAGTCTCCTGTTGTCCTGCAAATTGAAGAAAGACCTTTTTTAAAATTTACCACAGGAATGACCAGCTAGTCATTCTACTGGTATACTTTTTCAAAAATAGTCTGCCCTTGGCCTGCATATGGATATTACTCAAGAGCATTACTGAGGCCGGTTTTGGCCTCCAGCGGCTTCACCATACACTTTCAACGACAAGTCCACGTACATTCTTTGCGATGTGTAACATATTTTGTTCAATATTGTGAAATTAATATGACTGAAATCAGTTGCCCTTAGACTGAGATACATTGAATTAGTCGGTGAAAAGGTTAATGTTCAAACTGACTAAAAACCAGCATTTACAGTGAGTTTGGGAAATGTGCATTTGTTGGCCATTTTTTAAATTTTACCACTGGAATGACTGGCTCGATGAGGGCGCAATTCATTTGAGTGGGCAACTTTAAAAAAAATAGTGTGCTTTCGGTCGGTTGTCGGTCGTTTGGTATAATAAGATTATTTATTTAGAAAATTTACCACTGAAATCACTAACTCGGTTACCAAGCCAGTCATGCCAGTGGTACAATTTTCAAAAGTAGTCTGCTCTTGGTCTGCAAATTGACATTCCTCAAGACCACTAGTCCACTCCAAAGGCTGGTTTTGGTCGGCTTCACAATGAAAGGGTTAACCCTTCCAATGACAAGTCCAAGTACATTCTGTGCAATATGTAGCATATTTCGTCCAATATTTTGAAATTAATATGACTGAAAGCAGTTGCAGCCTAAGGCAGCCATTAGGCAGCAATGACTTCCAGTCATATTTATTTTTATTATATCCAGTCGATGTCCTATTTGTTAAAGGGTTAATGATCATACTGATCAAAAACCAGCATTTAGAATTGCTTTGAAACTTGAGAAATGTGCATTTGATGGCCAAGAAGACTACTTTAGAGATTGTACGACTGGAATGACTGGCTCAATAACGGAGCGAGTCATTCCAGCGGTAAATTTTCAAAAAATATTGTCTTGGTCTGCATACAAATGAATGTTCATAAAGCAACAATTTGAATTTTGTTGCGATTGCTAATGTTGGGAAATCTTCTTTTTATTTAGAACATACATGTAATATGTTGTTTATATTTCAGGCAACATGTCAACCATAGAAGGTTTCATCACCAGGCATTTTATCAGCTGCTGTGTCCAGCGAAGGATTTACATATGCAAATACAATCTTGTTGCCAATACCAAATAATTGCACATTTCAGCATAGAGCATGCTGTACTTTGTGCATTCCGGATGCTAGCCAGAGCTTTGTAAATGGTGCATTGTATGGTGATATGTTAAGAATGTAATCAGTAATCTTGAGAACGAGTTAAATTCGCTTCATAACATTTATAACTCAATGCCACAGCTCATATCACTACTTGTAATTGGCACCCATACTGGATTTCTGTCCATTTCGACAGGGTTCTTTCACAAACCTACTTCCAGTTACTAACGAAGTTTTGAACCAATCTGAAAAAACACTCGCAATATTAATCATTGGGACTCGGCACGGTTGTGGCTGGTCTCTGCTGGACACGCTGGATTTGCAACAAATCTTGAACAATGGCAGTCTTATAAAATATATTTAGAACTGATGATGAGACTATAATGACAGTCAAAATGTGTAACATCATCAGCAGATCTCTTCGGACAGAGGGCTCCAGTGTAAATGTTCATTCGTCTGGATGACTTTGAACCTACACGCCTAGCACATTACACGAATTGTGCATTAAACATCTGTTACTTACTTATTTTGAAGGAACACTGAAACTTATCATATGGATGAATTGAATTTGTCTCAATCTACCATACCAGCACTGTTAACACAAGCTGCTATAGATGTATTTCAGTGTTTCTATCATTCAGTATTAGTATCCTGTCATGTTTTAACCCTTTAATACTCAGTCTTGAGAAATGTCCATTCACAGAAAAAGAGAAGACTATTTTTGAAAATTTAACTGAGCCAGTCATTTCAGTGGTAAATTTTCAAAAATAACCTTAGTCTGCAAATGGACTGAATATCTAAGGTGTAGTGAATTTGACATTTTGTTGTGACTATCACTATCTACCAGTATAAGTGTCAAATAAGGGCTTTGAGAAATATGGAAAATTCTACATTTTATGCTAAACGGTTTATTGAAGGTATGGAAAACTTAAATGTCATCATGTGTGATTTCCATTTGCAAAATAATATGGTAAATATTGATACAAGATTATCACTATTATCTTTATTATTTTGCGATTTCGGCTACTAATTGCGAGTTTTCTACAAAATTGTGCTTTGAAACGGAAAATTGATTGTCCAGAGGTCTCATAAAATTGCTCTGGATTTAATAAATTAGTTATGGACAACGTATGAAATTTTATTCTGCAGGTCTATGAATCCTGTTAACTATGTAGCATTGTAACACAGCCTCTGGTATTGAAGAATAACTTTGCTGGCTTAGAAAAGACTGTTTTTGACAATTTACCACAGGAATAGCTGGCTAAGTTGATAAGCAAGCCAGTCAATTAATCTTGTGGCAATTTATAAAAATAGTCTTGTTGGACTGAAAAAATCTATGTTCAGTGAGCAAAATCTTAGAATTTCTTGACCAATCTTGGCCATTAAAGGGTTTCTTGACCAATCCTGACCATTAATCCATTTAACACTTAAGCCGGCCAAAACACCTTTTGCAGGGATCTTGAGAAATGTTCACTTTGCAGACCAAGGACTAGCAAAAGTATTTTTGAAAATTTACTATTGAAATGACTGGCTCGATAACTGAGCCAGTCATTCCAGTGGTAAACTTGTCAAAAATGGTCTGCAAATTGACATTTTCTATGAGAAATTAAAAAATTAATTAAACAAATTTGAGCACTAATGTAACGTATTAAACTAATAGTCTTGGCTATCTTGGAGCTGAGTAAAGTAAGTCATAATGAACCGGTATAAGGATTTACTGCCAAATTGGTTGAGTCAAAAGCTCTAATTTTGTATTATGCTATGGCTGGAATTATGTAAGATGAAAAATAGAGTTAATATTTGATGTGGTCTGAACAACTCGGTCATGATTTAATATTGTACCCATATATGGGTGGCCATCCATTCTCATGCTGTGAATTGGTAATTATAGCAAGGTTCGTACTGATCATGGAAATCATGGAAAGTCATTGAATTTGAAGATTTAAATTCCAGGCCTAGAAAGTCATAGAAAATCAGTGTTTTTAATCATGCATGTGGGTCATGGAAAAGTCATGGAACACGGTAATCATGTAAAATAAAAAAATAAAAGAAATCTGTTGGCATAAATAACCTCTATGCCAACAGCTTATCAAAACAAGGCTGTGGCTTGGTTGCTGCAAGAGGCATTTAGCAGAATAATTCTGATCTTATATTTGGAACTATATCATAAATTTTATACCAATCTAGATATTAATTCTCAGAGGCCATGAAATTTGTTAATTTTGTTCTTGAAAAGTCATGGAATTTCAAGCACACAAAGATGAACGAACTCTGTTATATATTATGCTATAATGTTTGTACACAGGTCTCTGACCAGTTTGCGGATCACATTCAAGAACCTTCACTGTACAAAATACTGATTTTCACGGGTCAAAACATTATTTAGGTATGTGGACAGTGATCTCTAATCTTTAAGGTGCCATGGTTAGCCTTGGATCCAACTACTGAATCTGATTAATTTTTAATTTTACTATTAAATTTTTTCTAACAACTTTCAGACAAACCATTTTTCTGATTTAAGAAGATTTCTGAACACAGTAAACGTGAATGTCTTTATTCTTACTTAGAATTGCTTTTCAGCAAAGTTCTTGTCATTCCAGTGTCATTTCTCAAGGTCTGTCCATACTCAGTAAGTTATAACCTGGCATGTGGAAGACTGGTGCAATCGTGACATCTCACTGAGGCATGCACACTTGACATCTCACTGAGGCAACCCTTAAATTAGTGTTTGTTTGGCAATTGGGGGAATTCAAATCTTATTGACATGCCATGGACAATGTGTGCAATTTTTAGCTCACCTGGCCGCAATGGGTGTTATCCGTCATCTGTCCGTCAACTTTTGCTTTAAAACATAAATCGCTTGGCTAGAATTTTGCTCAGATTTTTGATTGGTCAATTAGTTGGGGGAAAATCTTAGATTTTATGAAAAATTTATGGGAAATTGTCACAATCCATCTCCTCCCTAGCCGCTGGACAGATTTCAACCATGTTTGGTTAGAATCACCAGATTTTATGATGAAAGATATACCAGAAATTGTCAACACACATCTCCTTGTCCGCTTGACAGATTTAAAAAAAATTTGGTTAGACTTACCATATTGTTTTTCGTGAAAATCTTAGATTTTATGAAAAATAAGGAAATTGTGAAAAAACATCTAATTAACAGATTTATGGATTTTAACCGAATTTTGACTGTTAGGATTGGAAGCTAGTGTTCTAGCATTCTGAGCTCTAGGACTTCTATTCAGAATTCTGCTTGGTAAATTGTTTGGGAGAAAATCGTAGCTTTTATGAAAAATTTACCGAATATTGTTAAATTGCATCTCTTCCTTAACCACATGATGGATTTTATCCAAATTTGGCTGGAAGGATACTACTTCCTACTGTAGTAAAATTATCCACCATGTCATGCAAATGGTTCAAATGGTAATGTCCTTCTTTTGTCTCTTGTTCATACAGTCTTGCTGTCTCTGAGAGCTGACATTGTCTTAGCCATTAACAGTGTGCAGTAGCACAATTTCAATTAATTACACAAATTATCATTCAAAAGGAAATTGAATGGTAAAATATCTCTAATGTAATTGCTAAAAGCACTCGTTGAATCTGCAAACTGTTGCCTTCACCAGCACTCAGTCAAATTAGTTTCAAACTATTCAACAGC
Source organism: Chaetoderma sp. LZ-2023a (assembly GCA_034401795.1). NCBI lineage: Eukaryota > Metazoa > Mollusca > Caudofoveata > Chaetodermatida > Chaetodermatidae > Chaetoderma > Chaetoderma sp. LZ-2023a. Next base: position 136,264,821 of record CM067369.1, on the reverse strand, counting down.
TTACTTGTATAGTTACCTTGATATTGCGATTCTGGCAATTCAGGGTTTGATTGATCCCAACAGGGGCACAGCATTAGAGCTTAGTTAGAAATGGGCGTTCCAATGCTGGAAATGGATCCTCCTAATATTGAGTTGTCGTTCAACAGCTGTGTTTAAAAAAAAGCTCGACTGTAGCTAAGAAGCTATTATTATAGTTATTGTATGTGATTCGTATATGCACCATCTTCTGCTTGTTTACTGAGCCGTAAATGCATTTTAAAATCTTATTCAAACTGTTGTTATCCTTTGGTTTTCCGCTTTCTCCAATTATTCCCATTAGAAAGAGTTTGTTTCCCATTTGCGCTGCCTCCACCCATACAGATCCATAAACTGCTAGTATTTGATGACGCATACCTAAGTTATGGAAATCACAGATCATTTTTGTGTATCAGTCTTGAAAAGTACAGGAAACCGTTTTCCCAATTATAGGTAAAGTTTGCATACAAAAATTTAATATAAATGTGTAGTTATTCTCTCTCAGACGAGCTAGTCCACCTTGCACGAACACGAAGACATTTCGGAAATATCAATAACGCTGACGTCATTGATCTATGTGTAGATCAATTCAATTCAATACAATTAGTTTATTTGCATATAGCTGCGCATTGTGATCTCGGTCCACCGAGGGCTAAATCACCGCATAATGTTGTACCTTGGGAATATAACTAACAAGGCTGGTTCAAAATCACGTGTTTGTGAAAGACTGTGACGAACTTCTTTAGCTTGAACTTTGTAAACTGTGCTAAATCTTAAATCCGCACTAACAGATTTTATTCATTGCAGATTTGACGCTATTGCTATTTCTGCCTGGTGTTTTACATCAAGTGAAGTCTCAATCTTCCTTTATTGCAGCCTATTTTTGTTCCAAATTATCTGAAGAGAGCACCTGTCTTAGTCGCCAAATGCATACGACGATCTCACACTCTGCTCGACGTGAAGACATAGCGTCCTTTGCGGTGCGACTGTGGTATCAAGTAGGACCTTAGCTATCAAAGTTTTGCGTGGTCTCCTCAGCACTTTGCAAAGCACGAAGAAATACAATAGCGCTAAGATCGAAGATGCATATTTCCGCCAAAGGGATTTTTCAAAGTTAGGCCCAACGCATCTCACTTGGAACTTCCCCTAAAACGAAAGTCGCCAGCAGACTTTTAATTGCCCTTCTCTTAGCTCCCGTTTAGAACAGCGATGACCTCTGGATGTCACCGATACCGAGAGCCAATCTCGTCCTACCAGGCCTAGCGCATCTTTGAGTAGTAGCCTACTCGTAGGTTACGGAAAGCTGAATCTCCGGTTCGCCACGTTCCTCAGCTCGCCTTTTCCCACTCTTTCTTGAGTGTTGTTTCACAACGCTCGCAGTGAACGATTTTACCGCTTCGACTTACTTGCAAAAGTAAGACTGCTCCCCATGGGCATACTCTCCCCAAGCATTACCTTTTTGGCTTTGTCACACATCGAGCAATTTGTGGTTCAAACAGCTCCTCCTCCTTATCCGTCCTGTTAGAGACATTGCCACTTGGCACTTGATATTGTAGTAGCCACTAGCCTGTTTTACGGCACCCTAAAGAAGCTTCACCGCTGATTAGTCAATTAGCAACACCTTTTGGCTTGTGACTGCTTGGCCCATAGTCTGTCTAAATGAGTAGTTACTCGACTCTGCGGTTTCTTGATTCGGCGAGCAAAATAGATAACTGTCGGGTCAACCGTAATCATTTCTTGAGTCGACAGCATCATCCTCAGACAGTTGCCGCACTAGACCACTACGGCGCCTAGGCTCAACTCTTCCCTTTTTGTTACATGAGTTGGAAGTAGCATCTGAATCTCAGTAAGGTGAACCTTGGACTCCATCAAGTCGTTCTTGATGCCGCTCAAGGCAGCCTTCTGTTCCTAGGGAAAGATTCACCCGATTTAGCAAGGATAGAGGATCTTGCAAAACTTAACCATTAGCAACCTTTCAAGGCTGTTAGAAGCCAGAGCTGCAAAACACTTCACTTTAAAATTACCGCCATGAACGGGATTCCCAACATTAAGTTAGGTACACACAGAAGGACCATCTCGGACTGACTGCAGAGAACATGTTATCGACCGGGCGGCATCCACTAAACATCAAGCATAGGTATCCCTTTACCGAACATTAAAGCAGAAGCATAAGATGCATTTCTGCCGTAAACAGTAGTTAGCTGACGTAGGAAATTAGTACCAATGACTTTCATAACTGATTAACTCTGTATAGACGAAAAGGATGGTAGTGACCGCTCGTGACGAGCTGACCACAGGGAGAATTTCCGCTGTATCTCCCCCCTTCCCCTCCCCACCCTCCCCACCAGCACCCCGCCCACCCCACCCCACCCCGAGCCTCGTCATATTCTCTTTCCCGACTCCGGCACGGTAGCGCTCGAAAGACAGCTACATACGCTTGGGACACTTTCCACCTTTATATGTACATCGGGCACACCGTATATCACAACACCCCATCTGCAAACACCCTCCACTTAAATCTAACGATTGAATCTAAAAGACAGCAGCAGCAACAAACTCCACTCTTGCAACAGTACCGGCTCCTGCATCAACAACGAACAAAAATAACGCCAGCTCTGCAACAGCACCACTACCTTGCACCACGACGATGGCAGCTCCTCTCTCCACCGTGACCATCAGCAACCTTTCGAAGGCGGCTCAACAACTCCAAGCCGTCAGGAGGAGGCTGGTTGCTCCAGTCAGAAAATATGTGTGGAGGAACCTCGAATGATCGGCCATGGAATGGCGTTGCAAGCCCCGAGACATACCACGAACTACCAGGAAATAACTATCGAGAATCTCCGACTGGCTGACCAGGCCACGCCGGATCATCGACTGGCTCACCCGGAACTCGAGGGATATATGGACTTTCAGGATCACCAGATACCCGACCCTCTGCCAGAACGGTAGTGGGTCGGGCGAGGGGTGGGGGAGCGGTGGGTGGGTTGCAGGAAAGTGACGATGGTCGCCCAGCCACATGATGAAAGGGATGGGTGGTGGTTATATAGTAGTGTTTGCGTATCCCCTTGCGGGAGACCTGAGACTAACTTAGGTCACATGTACACCTAATTGTGATCTCGCTTATTCGAGAATGGAATTACAATTAAAAACGGAATTACAATTAAAAAACCGCAAGCGCACATAATTCAATAAGCTTATGCTAGTTGACTTAGCAATTAAGATGGATACGGTACAGCTCAGAAATACGTGTATATGTGTCCATAACAAAGAAAGAAACCTGCTACTAAGAAATGTCCTGTTGATTATTTGAACGTAATTGGGTTGGAAGACATTAATTGCTGCCTTAGGCAACAATGACTTCCAATCCCATTATGTTCAAAATATTCACTAGTACGATTTATTTTCCTTGGGAAAGTTATTTCTGAGCCTTAGGCCTACTGTACACTAGTCAAATTACCTGAAAAAACAGGACATTCTAACTTTCTTAATTAATGTTTCTGCAAGCCATTTCTACAGTAACAGTTTTCAGCAACATTGACTGCAATATATGCAACAGACTCTTTATTAGCCATAGCGTTATTGTGCATGGAGCGGGGTGGGTGGATGGGAAATCATTTGATTTATATCACTATTTTTCAAATCGGCCATATATGTAAGCTGTTGATTATTCTTAAGCTACTTTGACTGAAAACTGTTGCTGCTTTAGACATCCCAAATCTGCAATGGACCTTTGCAGTTTTAGCTAGGCCCCGCGCATCTCTAACTAAGCTCCACCCACCCCTCGCTCGTGTTGGGATCGATGGATCTCTGAACTCCCTGACTATCAATTTAGAGAAAACTATACAGGTCAGCTGTTGAATATTGAACAGCATGTTTATTAAATAGTAGAGAGATACAATTCTTACAACGTATCGGCTATTAAGCGTTAAAGACGGACTGTGTGAAATCACTCATGACGTCATGATTATGACGTCAGCATAGATGTCACTGAGCTAATTATGACGTCAGACGATCTATGGATAAACTTGGAAATGTCCTTTATGGGGCCTGTTCCCGCGACTGACGGAGTCAGTGAATTTAATGACTTGGTCTAAACCACGAACCAGGAACCACTGACCACGAACCAGAAACGCCAAAAACGGCATTTACGTAAATTCGCGATGTTTTCCGATTGTAATTTCGTGGCAATGTTCTGAACCCAAAAGCATTTTACATTTGCGTTAACCGTAGCAATTAATTTTATGGTATTTCGATTTAGACTTTAATTTTAATCTATGTAAATTGCAGTCGATCACATCCACTAAACATATTGATCAGATTTCATCATTTAAATAAGTTTATCTGGGCGCCACCATCTTGAAATTTACGAACCAGTAACCATTGGTAACGACGAACCTAGATCAAAACCAGGTCACTGGTTCGACGAACCAAGTCAGTATATCTTCAACTACCGGAACGCCAGAACGCACGAACCACGGACTGCGTCAGTGGTTCACTGACTCCACAATCGCGAAAACAGCCCCCTCACCCCCCCCCCCCCCTGCCCCCACACACTAATAGATACAATACAGCTCAGAAATAACATCACGTGGTTCCAGAACAAAAATAGAAACATTTTATTAAGAAATGTTCAGTTGGAGATGGTGCAATTGAACTGGAAGGCATTGTTGCCTTAGGCAGCACGGTCTTCCAATCCAATTATTTTCAAAATGGTCACCAGCATGCTGTAATTAATTTTGGAAGTCAGCTGCTGAAGTAGAGGAAACTAAATATCTTACATCACTGTACACACTTTAATTAGTAGTGTATTATTCATAGTAACGGCTACGCGAGCATTTAACACATTAACCCTCAGATTGCTCAAGAGAACTGTACTTTTCTCATAGAAAATGTCCATTTGCAGGACAGGATCAGATACATTTTTAGAATTTTCTACTTGAATGACTGGATCAATTATCCTGGCACTTATTTCAGTTGTAGATTTTCCAAAATTCCTCTTCTTGTGGTCTGCAAATGCACATCTCTCAAGACAGCTCCAGGATCCGAGTTGACCAGTTAGAGTGTTACAGGGTTAAACTCCTCACTGATATTTATTTGCATAAATTTACCTGCAAAGGTCATATCTTTATGACCTTTTATGTTAACACTTTCAATAATTTGCTGCTTAATTTGAAATCAGTTTGACTGTTATATCCTAGTCAGCAAGACGAGACCTACATGGACGCATTTACATTTATGCTGCTGCTAATACTACTACCACTTCTACTACTACTACTACTACTACTACTACTACTACTACTACTACTACTACTACTACTACTACTACTACTTCTACTACTACCACCACCACCACTACTACTACTACCACTACTGCTACTGATACTGCTACTACTACCGCCGCCGCAGTCGCCACCGCCACCACCACCACCACCACCAACAACACCACCACCAACACCGCCACCACCACCCCCACCACTACCGCCACCGCCGCCGCTGTCTCCGCTCTCACACCCGTATACACACACGCATGCACAGACGCACAGTCACACTCACACACGCGTACACACTCACTGACGTAGGTGGGTGATGCATGTGAGATATGATGCCGATATACATTATGAATAGGGATTTGAATTACTTCATAAATGCCTGATTCCAGGTTACTTAATGGCAAGTCTTTTTAATGTTTAGATTTCATCTCCATAGTAAGTTTTCACATTCTCATAGGCTGAGTGTGGAGGAACTTCTGATATCTTAATCCTTTAACACTCATATCAGCCTAAAACGTCTTCTGCAGTGGCCTTGCGAAATGTCCATTTGCAAACCAAGAGAAGACAATTTTTGAAAATTACCACTGGAATGACTGGCTCGATAACAGAGCCTGTCATACCAGTGGTAAGCTTTCAGAAATAGTTTTCTCTTGGTATGCAAATAGACATTTTCTATGAAGAAATTAGAAATTTTAAAGCAAATTCAAGTGTTAATAACTGCTTACACTCACACACACGCATACGCACACAATATGTCAGGCGGGCGGGCCCATTAACACTGGGGAGTTGGGTTTCACATTTCACTAGTCACATAATAAAAATATATTTTTCATAATAATGGTTAATGCGATCCTTTACACATTTTGTGTCAACAGTGCCCTAAAGCACTAAAATCCTACTAATATCATGTACCCATATAATAGTCAAGATTGTTCAAGACAATTTTTGCAAGACAAAGGTATACTATTTTTGCAAACGTACCACTGAAATTTACAAAAACATTTTACGTCGTCAAGACGCAGAGACCGATTTTTTATATAATCAAATAGGTAGCTCTTAAAAACATTCAAATACGTATTTAGCCCTTGTCCATTTGCAGGTTAAGAGAAGACTATTCTTGAAAATTTACAACAGGAAATATTAGCTCTGTTAATTTTTCATACATCTTATATTCGACCAGCTCAAGTACATATAAGGAAATACAAAGGCAGGCAATGGCATGTCTTTCCTCAGTACGGACCTTACTGGATATAACATGCAAAGTATATTTTGACAATGGAATGAATGATCATCGCTATTTGGAACTTAGATTTTCAAAGTTGAATGAGCTTAACTCAAATATCGAGTTGTGGATTGATGCGATATAGTTATACAGCCAAGTGCCTTGAATATTCTTTAACTGAAGGTGAGATCTTGGGTGTGACATGAGAATACAAGACTGCAACCACCATTCTCTAATTCATGATTAGTTCTATTGCTGGGAAATACCGGGATGTGGTCGTGCTCTAACCGATGAATCGTCTGAATGTTGGTAAAATGGATACATTTTTAATGGTGGTGGTGGTGGTGGATGGCATTGCTTGCTTGTGTGCGTGCATGACGATATTGTTCAACCATTGGGCTATTCTAAGTAAACTTGGTTAAAGCTTCTTCACATAAATTAGATTGGACAACACTTACAGGTGAAAGATACAGGCCCGTCCTCTTGTTTCAAAATAGCAACAAGTTATAATTCTAAATTTTTATCTCAGGATATTTTGTTCATAAGCACTAGATTTTTAATTAAATCTTCCCCAGTTTATTGATCATTTAATCACATAGATGTACCTTAATTTTTAACGTTTTGCTGACTCCCCAGAAGGGTACGCGTGCTCATTTAGTAGAGAGACAACCCGCCAAAAAGCCACTATTTAAGAAGTTTACCTATGGGAAAGATATAGTTGTTAGCTATGCAATTTAAAATTCTTTTATATGCCCTGTTTATGAAAAGGCCTTTTAGCAAGAATATATGGATTGCAGAAATGAGATATGGCATGTTTATATTCGCCGCACGCCCCACCCACCACCCCCACACCACACCCACACACGTCAACCACCCCACCCCCTCACCACCACCGCCCCCTTCACATCTTCCATAATTAGGCCGGGTTATGATATACCGATAGGTTTTAAAAGATTATATTATGGGAAAAGAAATTTCCTGCATTTCTTATTGGAGATTATAATACGGTATATCGTTTTCGAAAAGTTTTAAGAAGATACAATCTGATTTCATTTATGAAAAGATTTCTTTTCATAAAGATTTCTCATTTTTGTCTGTACTTTTTAAGAAGCACGACTACTTATATTATCGCCTCACGAAGTTGTTTCAATCTATTGTTTATGACAGTATCTAAAATAAAGCCTATATATCTCACATATATTTTTGAGATATTGACATGTCAGATTGGTGGAAGGAATACATAGTTATAAGTAGGGGTAATTTGGAGCTTATAACTCTGTAGTGCTTCCAGCAATCAGACTTGCCACACACGCACACATACTAGGCATGCGCGATTATTATACTGAATGATAACGATCGATTATTTAAGAATAATCGCGATTGGTCGATTAATCAGCTTGGGTACAAATTACCAAGACATAACAACAAAAGCATAGCAATGACGAAAGGTGCAATGGTGTTTAGAAAAATCTATTTGCAGGCTAAGAGAAGACGATTTTTGCAAATGTATCGCTGGAATGCCTGGCTCGATTCGCGATACATTTTCAAAAATAGTCTTCTCTTGGCCTGCAAATGGACATACATTCACTGAGAAAAATGTCAATTGTCGTGACCGATCTCATTAAAAATCTAATTAAAAGGGTGAAATTGAAATATTATATACAGTAGAAATTATTCACGGTTATTCGATTATTTAATTTTTAATCATATAAATGAACGATTAAAAAAATAATCGCGATTTTCGATTTAATTACGTAATGCTTGTGATGAGTATGATAACATGACTGATGTGGTAAACTCTTTTTCTCTCTCTCTCTCTCTCTCTCTCTCTCTCTCTCTCTCAACAGTTCGTGCTTCATACGCCGGTTGCAAGTTCACTCACTCTCCTAGAATTTAAGAGCAAATTTAAAGAAAATACCGCCCTTATGACACCCTCCTCCCTGGTATCATGTACGCCCAAGATTTGCTAATGTAATTCTGTGTAGGTTTCGTAATGGCTGTGGTAATTTAAATCGGCATCTATTTGATAACTTTCTATTAGTTGTTCATGTGAATATCGTGATGAATCTTCTACACTGTCCTCTCTTTAGCTACCAAAGAGTCTCTCTTCAGAATTAGCACCTTCTGAACGATATCTCTGTTGCGACGCTAACAGATAAGCAACTTCTCTGCGGCAAAAGCAACATCAACGTGGAAAAATGTGTATGCATATCTACATGACACCGTACGACACCCATTTGAAAAAAAATTAAATCTGTTTAAACCAAATTTCCCTTGCGTCAGCCTATGTGATCTAGCGATACATTATGTATACCCAGAAAAAAGGGCTGCCTTGTGGCCCAATGTCTCGCATACCTGCACATCTAACTCTGTGTTCTCTACATGTAACTGGTCTCCACGACTAGCTTCATATAAGAAATATGTATCACCGCCCCCACCCCCATCCAACCCTCCCAACCCCCGCCCCCACCCCAACCCCCATCCCACCCCACCCCACCCCGCACACATACCCCTACCGGCCACACGCCACACCCACCACGCGCCAGCCAACCTGCAATGCATTTTTTTTGGCTAGACCTGTAATCGGACGTGCTTAGATTTGCACTTACTTATACTGTAAACTTCGCCATCCCGGGAAATGATGTAGGCTGCCTACGTATAGAGATGAAGCCATGTTTATTTGGCGACCATAACGTTAACAATATCGCGTCTATAGCCTTTTAAAAATGAAAACTATTACTGCATACATAATCGCTAGGCTGGTTTTATCTAAAGTACACAAAGCTTGTTGAAAATCAACTGTTTTGTGGAGGAGACCGGTGCTTCATTTACCCTGGAAAGACCTCTTAACATATAAGCACATAATAAATATCATTTACGCTGTAGATGTCACAGTACTGCGGTCGCCGCGCAATAATAGAAATTTTGCTTATTGCAAACTGGCATATTTAAAAATTGCTACGTCGTATATACATGTTTGTATAAACAATTTTAGAAACGCGATTTAATACCCAATACGCTTCTGTTTTTAGCAAATTTCGGTTTTTGCTGTATAATCCTTTAACTTTTGGTAATTTAAGCACTTTCTTTTAAGTGACCGTGACAGATGTGTTTCACCAGACACAGGGCCGTGTTAAAGGTGCATATTCACACCAGAATTGCATACTTTTATAAGCTTAAATTATGTGCCTATGTGTAATGAAACGAAATAAATCTTAACATATGATGATTCCATTCCATATATACAAAATCCCATGCTTTTATCACGAAGTGAACACTTCCCTTGTTTTTTTTAATTAAGCGGCACTACTAATGCCTGCAACTAGAACCACGGTATTTTCGCATACTTTACAACGAAGTATTGGGAAATTTCAAAAGATTTCCATTCAGGGTGATACGTTATATAGCTTTTTTATCAGGAATAGCAGGCAAAATAAGATAATTTCACAGCCAATCTAACATGTATATTTACTTCCAGAAATGCGGGAGATGGATTCAGATTAAGATTGTAAAATATCGGAGGTGGAGAGACCGCTAACGTCGTATATGAAAGGGTGACGCCCGCTCACACACCTTTGCTCAGTCCGGCTCGGGAACCAATTACCCTTGCGTCGATTCTTCCTCAAAACATCACGCCTCCCCACCCTGAGTTTGCAGGCATGGTGGTTTCACGTACGTGTGCTCACACGTACGCACTGGCACGAGCACACGCACAAATACAGGCGTACGTGCACGCATGCACGCACGCACGCACGCACGCACGCACGCACGCACGCACGCACGCACGCACGCACGCACGCACGCACGCACGCACGCACGCACGCACGCACGCACGCACGCACGCACGCACGCACGCACGCACGCACGCACGCACGCACGCACGCACGCACGCACGCACATGCCTGAGAGTAATAACACGTCTCATTGATATTTTGTGTAAAATATACATGTAGACACTAGATCAGATATTTTATTTGTGCAATCCTTATGAGATTTTGCTTGGTTTAATGATGCATTGTATAAGGTGGTATGGCTGTTCTCCAGTTAAAAACGGCTTGTTACAGCAATAGTGCGTTTTAAAGGACTTGCCTAGATGTCAGTTCTTACGCCGCCAGAGGCCAGTGTGAGTATTGCGGCTGGTGTCTTCTGTGTGTCTGCTTTGTTTGTTTGTTTGTCTGATCATCTGCGCGTAGATATCGGAGTCCGAGAATGTAGAATCATAAATGTTGCATATCTATTCATATGGAAGATGGCGAGGGGAAAAATAAGTTTGATGACAAACGGTCACATATCTAGGATATTGGGTGACTAAGTGCATCCTGGAAAATACATTTAAATAACTATAAATCCGGAACGCAAGTAGATAGAATCATCAAATTTGGCACATCCATTTAAAAAATGGCGAGCAGCCACATTATTGGTGCCTATAAGTTCTATGAGATTGAGCTCAAAGCAACACAATATCTGGGTCACGGGGTTAAAAGGTACAAACAAGAATACACATTTTGGCCATAACTCTGGAGTGCAAGAAGGTTAGACTCACCAGATTTAGTTCAACCCTTCATATTACGACAATTTATTATTGTTTAAAGTTTGAGGTCAACAGATCAACGATGTAGGGCGGTCATGATGTTATTAAGTGCATTGCTAAATGCCGGTTTTCACGATTAGATTAATCTGTCAGACAAATCTGACGCCGTAGCGCTAATCTGACGAGCGTTTAAACGATCAGGTTAATCAGATGGCGGATAAAAGAAAACCTGCTGCAAACATCACCGTTACTTGTGTCGTGAACAAGAGAATAGACGAAAGATTTGGATAAATCGTTAACTGAGAAACGATCAACTTTATTCTTTTCATCCATCTTAGGATAAGTGATAGATGGTCCAGACAATTATAAGCAGTATCCTATACGCGAAATGACGAGCAGACGTTCATGTAACTTCTAGCTCTTGTTGAAGGAGACATATATATGCGGGAGGCAAAAAGGGACCAGAACTGTCACTCCAATATATGACGCCATAATCAACAAGAGCAAATCAGCTAGATGCTAAAATGTACCCACCCCACCAGTTTTTTTACAATACAGTCAAGTAAATGCCATCGTCCTATAGCACGGGTCTCGTCCTCCCGCTCCTCTCCCGTATCGAATAGCGAAGCTATGCGAGTGGGCGTATGTTAGTACGATGAATAAATGCATGATTTGTCTGGATATGATATTAGACTAGGCGCGTAACGCTACGCGTAGCTGGTAGGTGGGCGGTATATCTTTTCCTCCTATTCTCTCTCAATCCGTAAGAAGAGTTTCAACGACGAGCTATTCTAGATATATGGGACGGACGGACCTATGTACGTAGAGGATCATGCACAAAATTTCAATATTAAGCCCAAAATTTTCTTTCCAACATTTTCGTGGCGCAACTACGTACGCGCGTACGCATGCACGTACGTACAGACTTACGCACGCCCTTACGGAAAGAAAACCTAACAATCCCGCTACGCGTAAGGCTGGGGTTGGTAGGGTGGATTGTGTGTGTACGGTATACTCGTGAAGCAGAAATTGTCCGTCAAATGTACGAATTGTCTTTGGAGGATGTACAAGTTAATAAACATTCTGTAGAATATTTTTAAATCAATTTAACTGGTGACTGCTGCTGCCATAGACCGCAACAACCAACAGTCAAATTAAACAGAACATTAAACATCTTACCTGTTAAGCTTACCTTGAAATTAGGATTCTGAGAATTCAGTGTTCAAAGTATAAACATCGATCCCAACGCGCGCAAAACGAGATTTAAAGCACACATTCTGATAAAATTTGAGGAAATTGAATTTGCCTAATTTTTCAGAGTGGGCGTCAGATATCAGACTTCAGCCATCAGACATGTGAGTATTGCGGTTGGTAGTAAGTTGTTTGAAATTCACAAATTCGGACTAGTGCGGCTAGTTCTACTAGTGCTGCAGCTACTGTTACTACTACTACTACTACTACTACTACTACTACTACTACTACTACTACTACTACTACTACTACTACTACTACTACTACTACTACTACTACTACTACTACTACTACTACTACTACTACTACTATTATTACTACTACTACTACTACTACTACTACTACTACTACTACTACTACTACTACTACTACTACTACTACTACTACTACTACTACTACTACTACCACTACTACTACTACTACTACTACTACTACTACTACTACTACTACTACTACTACTACTACTAATACTACTCCTACTACTGCTGCTGCTGCTACTACTACTACTACTACTACTACTACTACTACTACTACTACTACTACTACTACTACTACTACTACTACTACTACTACTACTACTACTACTAATACTACTCCTACTACTGCTGCTGCTGCTACTACTACTACTACTACTACTACTACTACTACTACTACTACTACTACTACTACTACTACTACTAATAATAATCCCACGACCGCTACAACTAGTAGCGTCACCATTACCACCACCCCACTGCCGCCGCCGTCAAAGCCACAACTAATATCAAGAGTAATTTTACAACATTGCTTGAGATGATTTAAATTCAGATAAATGCTACAAATAGCACGTCTTTTAACTTGTAACGGGTAAAATTCCCGCTAATCACTAATATCAGGTCGCGAGTATCTCAAGTGCCCCGGCTGTTTGCTTATACAGTGAAGAAGCACGCGCGACTGTGAGGCCAAACACTCAATTAATTTCCAACTGCCCATAAGCGCGTCATTTGTAGCACTTATCTATCAACTATATATATACAATTTACTTCTGGGTCAAAGCAGGTGTGTTAACGTTTCAGCCAAAGGGACATAACTAAAAAATCCAGTTACACACTAACGCCACTTAGTGTCAATTTTTGGCGAAAATATTTGTTTCTGGATTTTGGATGAATTCAGCTATTTAGATGAAACATAAGCTCAACATGACTTATGGGCCCCACAAGTTTTACCAACTGCCTATAAGGTCTGAGGACGACGATACTACCCGTAAGTCACCTAATATATATATAGGCCTATATATATATATATATATATATTGAAACAAGACTGGATTTGTTATTAGAAATTCTCTAATCTGGTTGAAAATTGTGCTGTCAATGGTGCTGAAAGTCGTTGATGTTTAGGGCAGCAACAGCTTCCAGTCTTTATAGTTTCAAATATTTTAGCGTAATTGCCACTTGTACAAATTTAAAGAGTGCATTTTGGCTGTTGTGAATTGAATAATTATCGATTAAATTTGCCTAAATTTTACGCTGAACTGTAGATCATAATAATAGGGCTAATCAGGTACATTCAACGTTATGCCATGTTCAAAGTTATTCAACTTTAAGCCATATTTTGAAGCCACTCTATTTGCGTTAAGCAGGCCACTTTGCCGTTTCAATGATGATACGGTGCTGCTGCCATTATTTAATAAATTATTAGAATAATTTAGCAACATATGGGCATCATGTAATTGTTGTATGATCATTCAGCAACATGGGGTATTTGGCCGTATTTGAGCGTGTGGTTAAATCTTCTACGCTTGCATAATTCCTCGCTCGATCGCGGTGGCATTATAGGGGCCTAACGCTTTTATGGCCAATTCACAGTGAATTGAGATTTGGTCATCAAATCCGTGAAGTAAGCGGTAGGTTGTAAGAATTTGGTTGCTGAATTACGTTGCTGAAAGTGTATACGCTTATGACATTTAAAGATCATTTTCCCCGTTTATTGATTTTTTAAATCATCTGGGCTGGTGATCTTAGATTTTGGGCATGAGCGGGTCTGTCTATAAAATACTAGCCGGGCCTCGCAGTATTCTGCTTTACATAAGCTGTACGCTAATTCACTATTCCAATCACGACAGCGTTTTTAGTTAGTCTTCAATATTTCATGTTCCCATGTTTCTTTTGATTGTCAATGTTTCAGAATATGGTTGCCCTTTCCATTAGCAACATCAAACAGCAACATTGTATACAGGAAATTATGGCCATTTTGTTTGGGTGATGTGACAAATTATGCATTTTGTAAATGTTGCAATGTATTATAATCTGCATTCCCGTCAATTTAGCGTTGTCAGATTTTCCACATACAAAATCCTATTAGCATATTACAGTCCGGTGCATTTGCACTCCGTACCTATGCCTAATCTATTGTTATGTTAATGCCTAAACGGGTGGGCCATCACAATGGTAATGTTTAAACCAGCAATCTTTTGATATGGTAATCTGACAATCTATTCACCTATTGTTATGTTAAAAATTAGCACTTTTTGCCAAGGATTTTCTACATGGGCGTCTGGGTTTTTGGTGCATGCAACATTTTTCGGGTATAAATTCCGGGTAAAAATTGGACTCTGGGTCCGACCTTGAATTGCCCTAGCTGGTGTAGGGCGCTGAACTCAGCGTAGTCGCTTAGTTGTTGTGCTAGTCCGCATTTCTGTCAGTTTGCTTAATACTTAGGTTTCTAATACGCGAGTACGTTGTTCAGATAAAGTGTACATTGAAATATAATGTGGCTGTGATTTGAGTAGTGTAGTATTCCGTGTTGAGCTTTGGCCTCCACAAGGGATCTTTAATTTTGCTGTTTAGCATGTAATGATTCTTAATTCGAGTGCTCGCGTACTATATCATTTTTGGTTTATTTTTAGAAACTGGCAGCAATGAGGACCGGCATTTCAACCAATTGACGACTTCATAAGCCACCGTGGCTTACTTCTAAAGAACAGGAGCTGATGTCAGTGTATAGTGTAAGTCTTAGGGCTTAGTTAATAATATTCCCAATATCTAATTAACCACTTACTTGATTAAATTCTAGAGTCCTATTTTTCTTAAAAATTAAGGACATGTCCTCCAGTAGTTGATATTATTCTGACTTCTGGATTTCTGAAACTACCCATTTGAGACTGTAGCCATCTATATACCCGATTCCCCAAATTGTCTGTCCAGGTCACCATGATATTAAGTAAACCCAGTGCACTCCATGTTTGAGATCTCATAGTGGTAATAGTTGCTATTTCATATCACATATTCCTCTCGGCTGCCCATAGCAACCACAGTCGATACTTGTACAATTTCTGATTTACTGGTTTGACAATGTGTAAAACTTGTTTCAAAGCCAGAAAATCATGAAATTGTAAACATAGCTTCGCCAGAACCAAATAAAACTGCTAGTTATTTTTACAGACGAGAGCAAATTTTCATTAAAATTGGTATCTGCCAATTTCTATTTCATATAGGTCGACATTTGACCAGTTATCATTTAACTGTGGCTTTGTACTTGTAACCTTAATTCAGTATAAATGATCAGTTAACATTCAGTTCCCTTAGCAGTTAATAACTTGGGAACTTATTGACATTACAACTGTTTCACGGCTTATATCATTTAATTGAATCTGTGTAGCCTTAATTCAGTATAAATGATCAGTTAACATTCAGTTCCCTTAGCAGGTAATAACTTGGGAACCTATTGACATTACAACTGTTTCACGGCTTATATCATTTAATTGAATCATTGTAACCTTAATTCAGTATAAATGATCAGTTAACAGTCAGTTCCCTTAGCAGTTAATAACTTGGGAACCTATTGACATTACAACTGTTTCACGGCTTATATCATTTAATTGAATCATTGTAAGTTTAATTAGACACAGATGATTGGATAATTGTCTTAGCTGTTATAATACCAGGGAACTATTCATACTTACAACTGTTTACCAGCATAATGGCATCCATTTAATTTTAAGTTATTAAGTTCTGAAATAGGGCTTTTGTCAAACGCATTTCTTCCGAAGCAACAGAGCACACATTATAGCAGTTATTGAATTTCATTCACACTTACATTAGGAGTTACTCTTATGACCTGTTCTTAAGCCGTAGGTGTTAAACACTGAGCTATGCTAGGGGCAGGTCTTTATTAATTGCATTTCTACCTTGTCAGTGAATAATCCAAATTTGTATTTAATTATTCTTTGTGAAAGGAAATTATTAAGCCCACCCTACTGTGAATTATCACTTTACTTTGGCTTCAATTTCCTGAAGCAATTTATGGCCTGTTCTTAATATTACAGTGTTACTATCACTGATCGTATCTTAGTTCAGATCATTAACGAGTTAGCAACTTGTTAAATAGTAGTTTTCCTACACTGTTTGGATTCCTAGGATCCATAATACAACTGTGGTAATCCAAGGTAAAATCACTTAATGATTAATTATCTGGCTTTAAGATAGAATCTTGTATTCCATACAGTCTAGAATTGGCATTTGTTAATAGGCAGGATCCTGTCTTAGGCTACATAATTTATCACACATAGGCATTCTAAAATAGACATTGTAGAGTAGATCCAAAATGGCGGAATATTCGCTAACAAACACTGTCCCCAGTGCATTAGAGCAACTTAGTGATGATGCATTTGCGCATCCTAGTACACACACCGCATTAGGAATTGAGATGCGAGCTCAACACATCATCTCAGAATCACATGTGACCTTTCAAGATGGAGTCACTATATACGCTAAGGATCACTTTGAAGATGGGTATGACACTGATTACAGCAATGACGGCTGGAGTACTAATGAGGAAGATGCAAATTCAAATATTAGTTCTTTGGAAAGTTTCCAGTATAGTCACACTAGTGGAGCTATTTTTTCTTCCAGTGATTTTTCTGTTCCTGCACGTGATTTTTCTGTTCCTCCTTGTGGAAATATGTCTACCCCTTTGGTTGACACTCTTTCTCAGGTTGCTTCAGGACAGCAGCCGACCCTCTCTTTTAGGGACACTGCGGTGCCGAACCCCTGTGAGTCTTCTGGTTATCCAGAGCCTCCTGGTGGTTCCTATCCACAGTCTCCTGTAGTGAGCTTGAGTGAGTTATACAAGATGAGGGAACGTGTGGATGAGTTAACTAACCAACTGTGTGATAGTCACGCGGAAAATACGGTTCCGAATCCCAATCCGGGCTTGAATACAAATTTTCATTTTCATTTACAGGATCGCCCTGTACCGCGCCTTCAAACAGCTTTTACACGAGAGAAGCAGCATTAACTCTGAACCACCTCCAAAACTCGCTACAAATGGCGCCCGATGTGGCGCCCGAAAGAGTGCTGACCACCTTGGGGGGACAAACACCCATTACTACTCAGGTTTATTACTCAGCACCAATGCCACCCAGATTTACAAATCCACTGATTCAACTGTTGGAAATGTTGGTCATCGTCATGATGGTGAGAATTAAATGTTCGCAGGAGTTGACCCAACTCCAGCCTCAGATAACACCTGTTTGTTTACTAATTGTAGTCTAACCCAACAAAGGGATCAAACTGGTAATTATCGTAATAGTAGGGTACTGCCAGGAGCTGCTTCCACTCCTGGTCCAAGTGCCTTTGCAAGGCTTAATAATAAGAAAAGTAGACATCCTATTCTCACAACATCCCAAGGTCGTCCACAAGAACACACTATAATGAGATCGGAACTAGGTCGGAAAGTCATGCTTCCACAGGATTTTTATGGTGAAACTTCTTTAGAAGAATACTTAGTCCAGTTTGATATAATCTCAAATATTAATTGCTGGAGGGATGAAGAGAAAGGAGCATATCTAGCCTCCAAACTGAAAGGTGCTGCATTGAAGGTGTTAATCGATATGCCAACAATGAATCGAGTCTCCTATCATCTTGTAGCAGCTCTCCGTGAACGCTTTGGGGATCCAATGGAAGCGGAAAATAGTAGACTGGCTCTTAGAAGTCTATGTAGGGCACCAAAACAAACCCTACAAGAACTTGGTCAGACAGTGAGGAAAATGGTAGTTAAAGCTTATCCTACAGTTGATGCTGTTACAACAAATAGTGTGCAAGTTGATACGTTCATGGAATCTCTGTCAGAAAATCCAATCCTAAAGGATAGACTATTTCAACTTAACTTGAGCAACCTTGCTGATCTCATTAGAGCAGGGCTCTGAATAGAAGGTTATCTACAAAGACAAAAACACGTACAGCAAGATATTCGCCGAGTGCAATTTGTTGATAATGCATCTGAGCCTTCAAATGAAAATACTGAAAACCGACCAAAGAAATCTGCACCATTAAAGAAGAATCGACAACAGATGCAAAGATTAAAGGCAGAGTCAGAAGTTAAGCCAGACACAGCAGAGTCAGAAGTTAAGCCAGAAACTGCTATTTCTACTTCTACTTCATCAGCAATTCAGCCTATTGCAAATACTATCAATCCTACTGTTATTGCAGCAG
Organism: Chaetoderma sp. LZ-2023a; assembly: GCA_034401795.1. Taxonomy (NCBI): domain Eukaryota; kingdom Metazoa; phylum Mollusca; class Caudofoveata; order Chaetodermatida; family Chaetodermatidae; genus Chaetoderma; species Chaetoderma sp. LZ-2023a. The sequence goes on along the minus strand of CM067369.1, from coordinate 136,246,059 downwards.
AAGTGTCGTAATTACGTCAGGAAGTGGCTCAATTAACAAATTTAGTCAGAACTCAAATGAATGTTAGCCAAGCACCCCCATCCTTTAATGGTACAATGTAGGGTGAATTGCTTCTCATGTGGCAAGTTTGGGTATTTTGCTCGAGAATGTAGGCTTCGACCGATTGGCAATCCATACTTTAATCAGACTTACAGGCCTGTTTGTCAGACTCCATCAGTGGCCCCTCCAGTTGAGCGATTAGCCATAACAAATGGGGAGGTGGGTATTGTTCCTAAATCTCCTTCTCCATCTTTAAACTAAGTCAGGCTACTGTGGATGAGCGACCAGTAGCCTTTCATAAATACAAAGCTTGTACTTTTGAATCCAAACAAGCTAGCGGCTCTGGTCGCTCCCACAATTTACCTGCTGATGTTTTTGCCTGGCGTACTGTTATGCCATCCATGACAAGGCCTTGTCGTTCATGTAAAGAATTTGGACATAGCTTTCATCATTGCCCAAAACTAACAATAGCCCGTCTAGAGGAAGAATTGCAACAGTTAGAGAGGCTTCATCAACAGGGAATGAGTCAACTTGCCTCTGCTCTCCTTCGATCACAGTTTACTGAACCTTGCCCAAAGAAAGCTGTTACTTGTAATAACTCAGTGCAGCAAAAACATAAGGTGGGACCTTTTAATCTCTGCAAACCCAACATTACGACAAGAAGCAGTCTATATGTATTCAATTAGAGCAGCAGTACAACACTCCCAATATAATTCCCAACCAGGAACCAGATTCCAAGCAGCCAGTTGTAACCATACCTTTACCACAGTCAAGCCACATGTTGACTTGTCCATGTCTTGTTGCAGGAACTGGAGGCTCTGGCTACTATTGATACTGGTGCCAGTGTCACCATAATTAAGACTTCCATTTTTAATAGTCTCCCTGAAAAAGAACATCCATGCTTGTCGACACCCTCCTCCAAATTATGTGAGGCAAGTGGAGCATCTTTAACATGCATTGGTGAGTGGGTCATGTCTATCAACATCGAAGGCATGTTCTTTCAACATTTTGTTTAAGTGCCAGACATTCAGCACGATGTTTTATTTGGGGCTGATTTCCTAGAGTCAATCAATGCAGTTATTCATTGTCAACATGGTGAAATGGAAGTAAGTGGTGCCCGCATTCCTGTGAATCATAGACGTCCCTTTTATGGTACTGCTGCTTTAACAATCACTAAAGATATTACCATTCCTCGTTCTAGTGAAGTGGTCATGTGGGCAAGCACAACTCATGCTTGCCTTCATGTCCAAATTGCGTTGCTGGAGCCTTCACATAAGTTCATGGAGGAAATGGAAGTGGCTATTCCCTGAACTTTGGTAGAACTATCAGATGCTTCTGTTCCCCTCAGATTGTTCAACTCAAACAGCCATCCTGTACGATTGAGAAAAGGAGCAAAATTGGGTCGTTTGTTAGAAATAAATAACATTCAGACTGTAGATTTGGAATTAACATTATCTTTGCCCAAGTCAGTCAGCCCACTTCCTGATCATTTACATGCCTTGTTTGAGCAGACTTCTGAAGGTTTAAATGCGGAACAAATAGCATCAGTACAAGATTTATTGAGTGATTATGCCACTACCTTTTCCTCTGGAGATCTAGACTTGGGTACTACTACCTAAGTCAAACATCGGATTGACACACAGTGGCACCATCCTGTTAGGCAGCCTGTTAGAAGGTTGCCTATTCACAAAGAAGAAGAAAGTAAGAAACAGGTGGAAGACATGTTAAGAACTGGTGTAGTCGAACCCTCAGCCTCTCCATGGGCCAGTCCAATTGTTCTGGTTACTAAGAAGGATGGAAGTCTACGTCTTTGTATTGACTACCATTGTCTTAATGACTTAACTGTCAATGGTTAACCCTTACCTCGTATCGATCAAGTCCTACATACACTATCTAGTATGGCGTGGTATAGCACACTGGATTTGGCCAGTGGATACTGGCAGGTCGCTATGGATGAACAGGACCATGAGAAGACTGCATTCATTGTAGGGATGGCCTTTTCCAGTTCAGAAAAATGCCATTTGGCTTATGCAATGCTCCTAGTACATTCGCACGTCTTATGGAACAAGATTTAGTCCAACTTCAATGGGAAATTTGCCTCTGTTATATTGAAGATGTTGTAGTCTATGGAGCCACTTTTGAGGAGGCACTTAAACATCTTCAAATGGTTCTAGAACGTCTAAAAGAGGCGAATTTAGAACTGAAGCCAAAGAAGTGCAAACTATTCCGTAGGGAGGTCGAATTCGTGGATCATGTAATATCTGAAAAGGGGGTATCAACTGATCCAGGAAAAATTAAGTGTTGCTGATTGGTCGACACCTACATCTGTGACTAAAACTAGAAGCTATTTAGGTCTCTGCCAATGTTACAGGCATGTTATTGATCTTTTTTCTGAACTGGCTAAGCCCTTGTACAGGCTCACAGAAAAAGATCACGCATTTGAGTGGACACCTGACTGCGTGGAAGCCTTCAGTACCCTTAAGCATAAATTGACCAATGCACCTGTTCTGGCATATCCTGACCCAGCCCGCCTTTTATTTTAGATACGGACTTTGGAATTGGTGCTGTACTATCTCAAATTCAGGATGGGATCTCGATCCTTGGACAAGACCGAACGAAATTATGCTACCACAAGGAAAGAGTTACTCACAGCAGTGTACTTCACAAAGTACTATAAGCATTTTCTGTATGGGCGCCACTTTATTCTGTGAACTGATCTTGCATCCTTGAAGTGGTTGAAAGACAAAAAGGACCCTGATGGCCAAATTGCCCATTGGCAAGAGGCTCTTCAAACCTTTCAATTTACTGTGGAGCATAGATCAGGACATTCCCATGGCAAGGCAGACGCTTTCAGTCGAAAATGAAGAGCAGACGTTACCGAATTGGGAGGGGATGGTCAGGTTGCCATAATCCATAACCAAGTTCCAGAATTTCAACCCTTAGAAGGTGAAAACTGGAGCAGAAGGGCTGTTATCTTGGCTCAACAATCTGACCCCATCCTTTCAAAAGTCTATGAGTGGGTAAAGTCTGGATATCGTCCTGTCAAAGAAGATGTTAGTCCACTTCTTCCTGATGTAAAATATTACTACCAATGGTTTAATGAATTACAGTTAGTAAATGGGATACTATACAAGAATGATCAAATGTTATGTCCTAAGAGTTTGAGAGTTCAGGTTTTAGAACAACTACATGATAACTGTGGTCACCTGGCTGTAGAACATACACGAGAGAGAATTAAATCTAGATTTCATTGGCCAGGTGTTACAGCTGATGTAAAAATCTGGATTGCCAAGTGTGAACCATGCCAAAGTAGGATGACTGGTCCTAGAACCCAGAATGCAGCCCTGAAAACAAAAATTGTGGGTGGACCCTTCGAAAGGGTAACTGTTGACGTCTTTGACCCACTTCCAGCTAGTGACAGAGGGAACAAGTACATAATTGTCCTCCAAGATTACTTCACGAATTGGGTCGAAGCATTTGCCCTTCCTGATCAGGAAGCATCAACAGTTGCAACTGTATTAGTAGAGTACGTGTTTTGCCGTTTTGGATTGCCTGTAGCTCTGCATACTGACCAGGGTAGACATTTTGAGTTGCCTTTTCCAAGAAATGTGCAAACTTCTTAAAATTAAGAAAACTAGAACAACACCATTTCATCCCCAAGGTGATGGAATGGTTGAGCGCTTTAATCGGACAATGGCTGCTATGTTGACAAGAGGTTAACTCTAATCAAAAGGATTGGGATATACATTTACCTTATGTCCTTCATGCATATCGAACTTCTGTACACTCGGGTACTAGCTACACTCTAGCGTATGCCATGTTTGGACGTGAGTTAGCCTTGCCAATGGACGTTACAATGGCTCATGTTCCTGGTGAAAAGACCAGTCCATCCCAGTATGTTGAACTTTTATGTCAGCGCATGGAAGAAGCTCATGACCTAATTCGAGAAGAGCTAAAAATCAGTCATAAAAGGCAGAAATCATGGCATGATCGTGCAGTATATGGAATGCAGGTAGTATAAAAGGAGATGAAATCCAGAACTCGAGAGCATCCTCGGCCAGTGGCCGAATAGGTTGGATCTGTGTCAGTTTTTATCAGCAAGACAGGCATTAAGCAGTTTACTTCTGTCTCGGAAAGTTCCTGTAGCCACAGTAGCAATCCAACCCACCGCACTAAAAGCAATTTTGTATCTCCCGATTGTGCGGGAGCATTTTTGGAACTTTGTTCAGGAATACATCAAGAACTAACTCGGAACACAAACTTGCGGTGAGGCCTTTCCCGGCTTGAATATGTGATTTTACAGATGTAGGGGCAGCAATGTTCTTTGGTGGATGACTCACCGGATCTGCTGGCCACGCCAAAAAGCGGTTATCCAACCTAACCAGCGCTGATCTCGTGCAGGTTTGTTTTAACCTTTTGACCACAGCAAGTGAACTTTGCCAGGTGCGTCTGCAGAGCTAACTGACATACCCCGAACCGTTAAGCTTAGTTACGTATCTTCCTCCATATTCAACAACCTCCGCTTATGAACGGGTTTTTATTAACTTCCATCAGTACCATCGGTGTACGGGAACCTTCGTCTTAGCAGTAATGTTATTGTATCTCTTACTGACTACTCATTAGACATTCTATATTGTGATTACAGTCCTGAGTTCGATCCGCCCCCGTCCTGGACTGCATGCGGAAATCCTGTTTGTGGGAACCAACATGCGGGAACTTTCCAGCTTACAGAGAACGCATCAACTCACGTCACACCAAGGATGACATATCAATTTCAGTAACACGATAGCCCATGCTTAAGAATGACTACCAATTATTCAAGTAACTATACTTAACATTTTAATTATTCCGTTAATTACAGCTTTAATAATTATACTTTATCTGTGTAAATGGTCCCGATGACTAAAAGGCACCGTAACGGTCTTAGGACTGCTAGTTGTAATTTCTGTATCTGTTTATAGTTATTCTTATTTTCTGTAAGGTGTTTTTACTAACCGCACCGTAGTAGGTTTCTCAACCTGTACTTTATATATTATTCTGATCATTTTACATTGTATTGTCTATTCTGGTTAGTTTTATATGTGGCAAGTAGCCATCAGTTTATAAGTTTTGTTTATTTATAGAAAAATATAGGACTGCAGTGCACATAGGAATCACTATACAGCAACATTTATGTATGCAGCACGTTCTCCCGCCACCAACAATTTTTCACTGAGGTCGCTGTCCGTAAACTCTGTTTATCCCGGCATGCTACCGACTAAAAGCCTTTCTATTCAGCTCAATAGGATAGGTTTAATATGATTAGAGACAATTTCTTCGTTAGGAGAAACATAGTGTAGCCCTCCTTTCCGGGAGGTGCGATAATTTAGCCCCACACTCCAGCATGGTTGTGTAAAATTGGCCAACATACCTAATGGGCCTCATATTTATAAGTTATTCTCTCTCTTCATGTTCCACTAAGCCTTATGGCTTCTTAATTGTTTGGATGTCCCTATCCGCACCATGGACTGATCCGACCCTGGGAAACTATTGGGGTTTCCGAGCGGTGATGACCAGGGTAATCCACACATTTCCCGCATATCTTCTGATACCTAGTAGTTACGTATCCTTGCCAAGGTAGGAAGCACTGCGAAAACATATCTTAATTATTATTTTCTTTTATCTGCTGGACAACCCTCCCGCAGCGCAGTGCATAACTGGGCAACTTGCATTTAAACCTAACTTCAGGTTAAAAAGATAGCTCCGTAGGATCAGGTGGTGGGCGAGATGCGCATCCCCACCAAATTCTGTAAGAATGTCTGGGCATGATATAAAGATCTTTCATGCCCTCACTGGAAGGACATGCACGGTGAGTATCCATCTCTCTTACCCCCACCATAACAATAGATCAGTTGCTTAAACTTGCTTTTGTATATCTTTTGTTATCTCGTGTACGGGAGCCTCCCTTGCGGGGATACCTTTGCGAACCTACGAGTCTGTGTGGTACCTCCGGGAGACCCACGTTTAAAAGTTCATCAGGCTCTCTCTATGTCTTGCATTTTCGTATGCTCATTTTTATCTAGCATACTTGACAGTCTGTTTTAGGTAGAATCATTGTATAGACTTATTTTAATTACGTCACCAATCAAATCTTGTATGTCCATAGATCACAAAATTGCTATGGACAGGCATACCGGTGACACAAACTCTTGGGATGAGACTGTAGTGTTTAATGTTCGCAACGATGGTCGCACGGCCCCACTGGAACGATTGAGTTCCGCCGGCCTTAGGAGCCAGTCTTTGTTACCCGTAGGGCAGTATCGCACAGGATCTGTAACCCCGAGGCTGGAAGCTAACCAGCATCATCACTCGTCATGCACATGCGGTACGGCGAGTCAACACCAGACACCGGAAGGGCCCGACACTACCCCGCGAGCTACAGGTTAAAATACGGACTCACGGGACCTCAAGTTGAGAGGAGGCGGTTGCTCAGGTGGTAACGAGCAGAGATATGCAACCGGCGACCCCAGGATCGCGTCCCTGTTCGGCCAACTGGTGATCGCTGGAAACCTAGGCAATCTCTTTCACTCCTCGTTGCCTCTTTCCACCAAGGAGTATTTTACAGTGTAAAAGCTGAGGGAGTTGCCAAAAACAGACTGGGAGGAGGCAGTAGCTCAGGCTGTAACGAGCAGAGCTGTGAAACCGGCAACCCCGGGGATTCCGTCTCTGTTCAGCCAATGGGCGATCGCTGGAAACATAGGCAATCGCCTTCACTCCTCGTTGCTTCTCTCCACCCAGAAGTTTAAATGGGTACCAGCGTAAAAACTGTGGAAGTTACCAATAATAGACTGAAATACAAATGCAGCCTAGATATGGAGTGAATGGGACATGGAATCAGGAACTCGATAGATGCCAATCAAACCAATAACTTCAACAATAGACGGAAATAAAACTAGCCAAATCAAACCAATAACGTCCTCATTGACTTCATTTGCATAATCACAACAACATACAGAGTTAAAAGGGTTAATGTTACATTAAAAACCCGTTGATCATTGCCACGCATGAGTGATTTGGAACAATAGCTTACAGCCACCCACCGCCCACCCCACCCACATTACTATTGACGTATAGCATGTACTTCCCTAAGGAGTTTATATCAGCCGCTTGTTGCCATTTTGCAGGATAGGGGACCTTTCCAGTTTTAACTATGCCCCGCCAACTTCTAGCTAAACTTCCCCCACACGTCGCCATGTTGGGATTGATCGATCCCCGAATGCCCTAACTATTAATTTCTTGAAAACTATACAGGTAAGCTGTTGAATATTTTGTAACTAATTTGACTGGGTGCTGTTGCTGCTTACGGCAGCAACAGCGCACAGTCAAATTAGTTTCAAAATATTCAACAACCTATTTATTAAATAGTAAAGCCATACAATTCGTACAACGACGCATAGTCCGTTTTGAAATATGCTTTCGTGACGCACTTATCAACATCATTCATGATGCCATAATGACGTCAGAGAGAGAGAGAAAGCGAGAGGTTTTATTTTATATTAATTACCAGTAGTGTCGGCACTGTGTGTAGAGAACAAAGGTTTCCGTACAGCTTCATGTATGCGAGCTAACAGACGCGTAGCGTCTATTGGTCAAGAGCGGTAATATAGTAAGTTTCAGGCAATGGTTTCTAGCCCCTCCAAATAAGGCAAACAATGTCACATACATGTCACGTGCATATGTAATGCCTTTCCCTGCCATGGATGGATAGAGCATAGCTTTGCCTTGGTGAGTGATAAGATCATTGCCCCATAGCTCCAATTGTAAAACATTTTCCCAACATAGTGGTAAATCACCCTCTTTATATTAAACGCATCAAATTTACACTCCACATTAACAGCGCGAAGTTATGTAAGATCTTATTCTCCGTTATATTAATGAACCCGAAATACTAAATACAGATAAATAGCTGCAATAGAGGTTTTTCAGTCATGTGACCACATCGGCTAAGGCTGCGGTTACGCGCCATCTTGCCGTTCAAACAAATGATTAATAACCGTGATGATAATTAGTAAATTGCTGCATATAGCGCGATTAACTCAGCATTATCATATGTTAGATATATTGAGAAACGCACGCACGCACGCAAGCAGGCACACACGCAAGCACGCACGCACGCACGCACGCACGCACGCACGCACGCACGCACGCACGCGCTCTCTCTCTCGCACGCACGCACGCACGCACGCACGCACGCACGCACGCACGCACGCACGCACGCACACTGAACTATGATGTGCGGTTATTAGTAGGTGTTGTTAAAATAATTAATTGCTGATTGTTTTGTAAACACTTTCATGGATTCAGAGCCAGTTTCAAGGAGGCTATTTAAGTACAGTAGTGGCCCTAAGTACGATACAAGCCCTGATGTAGCATTACATTCTTTGCTTTCAGGAAACTATTCCGTTGAATATTTTGAAGGTAACTTTGCTGGAAGCCGTTTTCTGCCTGAAGAACCAACATCTTTCAGTCGAATTATTTTCAAAATATTCAAAGCTTAGTTGCACCGTTACATATTAAACTTGGAACTACATAGTCATATGTGATAAATTGTTTGCAGTATAGTATAGACAAAATGGTTAATTGCCCAGGTTGCAGAAACCCTCTTTAAAATCAACACAATTTTCTTTGGGAGAAGAGAAGCGCTACGACACACCCAGTCGATCCAAACGCCCCAAGGGAGTACAATTCCTGCCTGCCTTCCTCCCTCAATCCCTACCCCCTGTCATCCCTCCCCTCTGTCTCTCCCCTTTCCTCCCTCTATCCCTCTCACTCTCTCTGCCTTTCTCTCTCTCTCTCCTCCGTCCCTCCCTCCCCATCGCCTCCCTCGCTCTCCATTGATCCCTCCCTCCCTCCCTCCCCAATCTCGCCCTCTCTCTCCCTCCCTCCGCCATCTCTCTCTCGCTCTCTCGCTCTCTCTCTCTCTCTCTCTCTCTCTCTCTCTCTCTCTCTCTCTCTTTCTCTGTATCTCTCTGTATCTCTCTCTCTCTCGCTCTCTCTCTCTCTCTCTGTCTCTCTCTCTCTGTCTCTCTCTCTCTCTCTCTCTTCTCTCGCAGTGGTACCTTTCGGATTTCAGCTCTTTGTCCCTGGCACACAACCGCCACATCCACATCTAATTTTGTGTATGGTCTCCGGAGGATATCACTTGATGGCAAATAAATAAATCTAAAACGAAAGGCCCCCTCACTTCCAACAACTTCGGAGGAGTGTTCCTGCAGATGAGAATTGCGGCCCCGGTGTAAAGAACTCATAGTATGTGGAAACAAGTGGTGATTCTTGGTGGACGACTCATCAGATCTGCCGTACCAGGCCGAAAGATGGTAATCGAACTCCACGCAATGTATTGTGTATAACATTTAACTTTGGACCACAGTCTAGTGGGACTTTGCCTGTTGCGCTGCACGAGCTAGGCGGTGCATCATGTACTGTGTACACGGAAGATGCACATGCATCATTCTTTAACATTCATCCATAGCTCTTCATTACTACAGGGCATCTTTCAACTTCTGTTACAGTACGGAACATTTTGTCATACTCTTTAAATTACTATGACTATCTAGTGGACATCTGCACCCGCAATCGTTCTTCTTCACCATCTTTGAAAGTGAGCAGCTACAGAATCGAGCCATCTCACGTCCCTCACGTATCATCTACTGTGATCTATGAACTTTCTCCGTACCGATGACTAATAGGTACTCATCTAACTGTATTTTCGTATTATTGTATTTTTGCATTAATAGGTACTGATGATTAATAGGTACTACCGGGTTACCTGAGACCTCATTTTATAGTTTATCTTTACTGTATATATTATCCTTGTTTTATGCTGATGACTAACAAGCACCGCAAGGTCGTGGACCTTAATTATTGATAATACAGTGATAGTTAGTTATGTATATGGCAGCAGCCATCCTCGTTACTTGTTTTGTTTATTTTATATAAAATACTAGGACCGCCGTACACTAGGCTAAGCAACAACATACAGCAACATCAAACCGCATCCCCTTTCCCCCAGCATCACATTTTTACTGAGGTCACTGTTCAGATTCTCATTAGGCGAACCTGGCATGAGATCGATTAAACCTGACTATTCTAGCTCGACAGGTAGTCAGGAATGGTCGCTCGTTAGGAGTCATTTGTGTAAGCCTCTTTTCCGGATGTAGCGGATATGTAACACTGCACACTGGCTAGGTGGATTAAATTGGCCATCTACCTTATGGCCTCCTTATTAATATATGAGTGACTGTTTCTTCCTACATTCCTCCAGCCGCAAGGCTTATAATTGTCTGGACCTCCTTTAGACATGTTGGTGCGATCCGACTCTGGAAATTATTGGGGTTTCCGAACGGTGAAGCCTAAAGTGCCGATTCCACACACACACTCCGCCAGTATCTAGGGATACCAGTTAGCATACATATCCATGCCAAAGTAGGCAGCACTGCGAAAACATTATATTATTTTTACTGGCCAGATAAAATGTTAATCCCTGTGATCAGATCCTACATGATCTGTCCCCACACACCGGGTGACAGACGGAACACGGGTCTCCATCTAACTCTTCAGTGACTGGGTGTGGTTTTGGAATCCACCACACCTCACGGGAAGGTCACTATAGTTGGATATCCGTCTCCTTATCCCCACCATAAAAGTATATGCGTTTTTCAAATGCTTTTGTATATATGTCTTATCCTAGTGATGTTGTATGTGGTTGCGGTGCGATCAGCAATGGAATCATTATATGATTCAGGAGCTGTCGCACCATAACATGTCTGATCGCTGTTTTTCTGAGGGGGGGGATGCTCCATAAGGTGACCATATGGAAACCGAGCATTTCCGCCAGTCAGGCATGTATCAATAAGATAGGTAGAACTACTTGCCACTTGCGGCCAAAACTTGGAACATGGACCTAACAACTAAAAATTAGTTTAGGGTATTAGCAGAAGGTCCACATAAATAAAGCGGCAACTACCAATACAGTATCTTTAATCTACATAAGATGACGGTGTTGAATTCTCCGGAAATCACCCACCCCATCTTCACGTAATTCAGCGTGCATCAGAATAGCATACAGTTTCACTAGGTTCACCACACTACACACTTAGCATATGTTTGAACAAGAAAGTGACCCTTTTTGCCAGCTCTCTTCCTCTACTTCGGGGGTGAATGCATTTTCCTGTGACGGAGGCCAGCACGAGGCACATTCCTCTCGCAACAATAATATTTTGTTAGGGTTATAATGGTTTATATTAAACCACACACAGTTCCCGCACTAGAGCTCTCCCTTGAGGGTTACCTCGCGAATTTAAAGATCGGCGACGTACCTCTGATGAGCCCACATTGAACAAGACACAAACTTGTTTCCATGTACTATATTGTCTCTCTCGTACTAGCAAACGAGTAGTATTGTTTGTTTTAGTTATATCATTTTATTAATTATGTCTAAACTCCCAATTTGAGTAATGGACCGTCATACCAGTGACACGGGCAGCCGGGACGAGACGTTATCATTCCACGTGCTCTAGAAGTCAGTATTTGTACATTCCGGAGAGTCACGACACATGATCCTTAACCATGAGAACCAAAGCTAACCAGCTAGTCCACGCATTGTGTACATGCGGTGCTTCGGAGCAGAATATTCGGATGGACCACCACATACCCACCCAGGAGGCTACAATACCATCATTTGACACTGTTACGATCCATACAGTTTTTGTAGTATATAGTAATGCTAGAATGTTGTAAGAGTGATAATTGAGACAAGTTTAATCCTGTGTGATAATGTGATGTTTAATTAGTGCTTTGTGAAATACTCATGTGTGTCAATTGTGTACATTGTATTTGACCTTATTCCCACTATAGCCATTTATGTGACGAAGTACATGGTTATCAGTTGGGTAGCACTACAGGACTAAGTCTAAACAAACATTTGTTTTGTATATAATCGTACCCAATATTTGCAGTCTATGGTCACTGCAGTAATGGCAGATAATTTGAATGCGAGTCTGATGAATGTTTCACTTTCTACCTGTATTATTCAGAGTTTAAATATTGAAGCAGTGATGGCAGACTATTCTATAACTGTCTCTGAACTCGGGTCAAATTCTGAGTGTAGTGGGCCATCTGTGACCCAAAGTAATTCAGCTGTAAATCAGTGTTGTTTACAGACCTCCCCTCAAGATACAGATGACAAGGGTGGGGTGGGTGGGTTGGGAAGTACTGGAGGGGGAAACTCCAGACCCTCTCCCGAGCATTACAAATGAACAAAGCGCTGAAGTTAATGATTATGACAGTGATGAGTTTGAAGCGAGTCAAATTAATGCAGTACTAAATGTAGGATTTGTATTGCCAGGATGCCATTGCAGGACATGATACTAAGCAAAGCTGGACAGATTCAATTACCATATCTTTCCTCTCTGCTGCTAATAAGGAACGATTAAATAAATTAAGAGAGGATAGACAGACATAGGCCAAAGAATTGTAATAACCAGTTCATTCTGTCAACGCCTAGAGAGTATCACGAGCCTTGTGATTTTGCTAAGGCTCCCATACATTCGAGAGACATAAAATGGGCAATTTACATGGATTGCTTATATACATTTGCGATAGCAACCATCTCGTAGCAAGGCGCAGTACCATTAATTTCAGTAACATAAACTATCATGAATTTTGTTACAAACACGTCTAAGATTGATTGTAAGGACATTGTTGTTAAAATCACTGACTCTGTGAAGCTGATTTCAACTGGATTTACTGATTTAAGTCCATATCGCAAGGATAACTTCAAGCCGACTTTCAATTAGCAATACAAACACCTCCGTAAACCTGATCAGAAAGTGACAGATATGTTATTTGGCGATGCCCAAACAATTGAAAGACATTGGAGGAGTGAGTAGACTTGGCCAACAAATGAGACCGGGTTTCTCTGGCCAATACAATAAGAATCAATATGACAATCCACCAGCTAGCCACAATAACATGGTTGGTCATGGGTTTTATGAGAGACCTTTTTGGCAAAAAGAACAAACCATTCTACAACAACAAACCAAAGATGGGGACCATAGGGGGTGGGGGTGGGTTGGAAAAAGAGGTCTCGGATGTAGAGTTGCATAATATCATTACTCTAGCTACCTGTACTGAAGAGGCGAGGTTTACAAGTAGTAAACCACTGGATAATGATATAGACACACCACAAAGCGTTGTAGCTGGGAAGACGGCAACATGTTTAAGAGAATGGGAAAATATTACAAGTGATATTAATATTTTGGAAAGGATTCAGCGGGTTGCATATTCAATTTAGTGTGATTTCAATACAGGCACTACCAAGGAAAGAAATCATATTTTCCAAAAAAGGCAAACCTTTGATGAACAAGGAAATCAATAAACGTGAACAGATACACGTGATTGAACAGGTATTTGACAAGCAAGATGGTGAATTTATATCAAACATCTTTGCTCGGCAAAAGAAAGATGGCGGTTGGAGAGTTATTTTGAGTCTTAAATCTTTGAATCAGCGTCCACGTTTTAAGATGGACACTCTAAGGTCTGCATCATTGTTAATGTCTAAACATTGTTTTTGCGCACCTATTGATGTAAAATATACACTAACTATAAAAATGACCGAAAATATCTGAGATCTCTTTGGAATGGCTGTAAGTATGGGTTATTTTGTTTAGCTAATGGTCTTTCGATTGCGCTACGTATATTTACAATATTGAAGAATATTTTCGACGTTGAGAAAACAGGGACATACGAACATGAACTATATCGATGATTCTTTATTGGTGTCAAATACATATTGTGAATGTGAACACAATATTGCAGAGACGGTGGATATTATGGACAGACTAGGATTCACTGTGCACCCTGATAAATCACTATTAGAACCTACACCAGAAATTTGATTTTAAGGTTTCATATGGAATTCTAAGAAAATGTCGATCCAGTTAAGTGGCGACAAAGCAGTTAAAATCATTAACAAGCTTGATCACCTGTTAGAGAAAAGGCAATGCATTATTATGGAATTTGCTGAAATTATAGGAATATTAATAGCTTCTGAACCAGCTGTAACACATGGATCTATGTATGTAAAGCGACCAGAAATTCCAAAAAATGAAACACTGAAGAATAGCTTGTGCAATAATAACTCAACAGTTTTTTTAATTTGGCACGCAGAGAGGACTTAATATATGTGAAAAACGGTTCCGACCCGTGGCATTATTTTAACTGGTGATGCCTCGAATTTGAGCTGGGTTGTAACATATAATTGGCAATCCACTGGTGGACTCTGGAATGAAGAAACGTGCACACATATAAATTATCTAGAATTACATCCAGCATTATTACCTCTTAAGTCATTTTGTAATAATATGCGTAATGTTCTTATCAAAATATTCGTGGATAACACTACATTTATGATTTATATTAACAGACACGTTGGAATGAAAGTGTTATGTAATATCATTGCTAGGGAAATAGTGTTATGGGCTATCCCGAGGAATAATTGACTATCAGCTGCACACTTACCAGGCTCGATGGACACAGGAGCTGACTTGGTTTTACGGGAACTTAATAGTGACTCAGAATGAATGTTAAACAGATGCGTTTTAAACAGTTCATGTCAGTTTTTGGGAAACCAGATATCGATGTATTTGCATCCAGGATAAGTAACCAATTACCCAATTATGTGCCATGGAAGCCAGGCCATGGCATCATTGCCTGTGGATGCCTTTCCAACTCATTGCGGAATTCACTTAATTATATATTTCCCTCCTTTTAGTATCATAGGTTATGTATTAAGAAAGGTGGGGGAGGGTGCAGCAGACCTACTTGGCCATCAGTTTTGGTTCCCGAGGTTTCTAAATTTCATCTCGGACTGGCCACGCATTCAGCGGGTGAGCAGGACATTGATAATAATGCTAACCAACAGGGCATTGTGCCACCCTTTGAAGTACAAGCTTCACCTGACTTCTTTTAGAATATCGGATACCTTTTAACCGTTTATAAACAAAGGGTAGGATGTTCTCAATTTTTATACAAGTCTGGATTAGGCTGCAGATGTCTAAATTCAGCAAGATCAACATTATCTGCCTTGTTTAATGTTGAGACTAGTGAACGTATCGGTAATACTCCTTTGATAAAGAGATTTTTAAAAGGTGTGATATAATATTAAACCAGGGCTACCGCTGTATATCGCAACATGGGATGTCAATTTAGTTCTTGACTATATTAACAATGAACGCAAACAATCTAACATTGAAGCAATTCACCTTTCTAGAGTATCCATCCATCATCTGAACTCGTATGACGTCATAATGAGCTCAGCTAGGCTATGATGACGTCATGAACATTACGTCACAAATGGTTCAATATAGACCGTCATCAATTCTCAAATACTCCGACACGTTGTAGGAATTGTTTGTCTTTGTAATTCTTTGTTATTTGATAAACATGCTGTTGAATATTTTGAAACTAATTTGACTGGACGCTGTTGTGTAAAACACGATATAATAGCAAGGGGAGTACCAGTTTTTCTCGGCATGCTAGATTAGATTGCGCGTACGTCCTAACGTCACTCATTTACAGTTAACATATTTTGTCTGCTTCAGTACAGAAATCAAATGCATTCCTCTAAATATCTCTAACAATATATTTGTACCAGAGGTACTGGATGGAATTAGTAAATTAAATGAAATTTATTTATATTTGATTGTAATTCCACCCCGTCCCATATGGTACATAGATATTATGTGCCCTCCATTGCTGAGGGTACCCAACTTTTGTTTCAAATTCATTTGCTTTCTCCGCTAAAGCCTGAGGAGGGCTCTTCATCTCACATAGTATGTATGTACCATATGGGAATTACGCAATTACAATCAGATATCAATAAATTTAATTTAATTTACTAATTAAATTACACATACACACCTCCTAGTTAGTTATAACTATAATAAAATGATCGTCAGCCATGTTTATTGTCTACGCGCGTGTATTGAATTTAGGCGACTCTAACCGGTAACAAATGTTCTAACCCAAACTACGGTTCTAATGTTTCAATGTGTATAAGGCCGTGTTCTCACTAAAGACGTAATCAGGAATAACGCGATACTGACGTATGACGTTATTCCTGATTAACTCTCTAGTGAGAACACGGCCTAAGTCTCAGTGTCAGCGCCATAGTTGCTCCAGTTGTATTTGCAATGCAGTATACAAACAGATACCATGCGCACGCACGCACGCAATGTTTATGTGAGACCACCTGGTTTATTTACGTATATCATGCTGATGATAATTTTACATTATTAACTTTCATTTTATTTTGACCGAAATACTGTTCAAAATAAACTGAAAGTTGTTACTGGCTATCTTGAATAAACTTGTTTTCAAAATACTCTGCATGTTTTATATAATTTAGCTTACCCGAGCGTGTTTCTGCTAAAATCAGCACAGCGGAGAGGGTTATTACCGAGTCGAGTGTTTGATCAATATTAAAGCGCACGCATTTTAAGGATCCTTTGGTAAATACTATATTTAATATTAGGGGAGGCCGGGGCTAGTTCGCCATAAAGGCAAGCGTTCTCATATTAAGCCATTTCTATTTATAGGGCCTTACGCAGTGTGTACGTATTTCCAGTGACACACTCGCCACTAGGGTGGGCCGCATCACCTTCCGGTTTGTCTACCGTGAGTAATGGATGAAAGCTAATTTCAGGAAGAAGTAGGTAATTTTTGTCATCACAGTACGTTTTGTGTCATAAGAAAGCTTGTAACAATCAAATGTAGAGGCATTCAAACATTACTTGCCAGTTACAAATTGTTTCTTTTAAATAAATAATTGAGAAGAATTAACCTTTTAAATTCATTAAATATTGAAATCATTCTATCATTCTACTTGCCCCATCTGGTCTAACTTACACTACATGCTTACCCCCAGTAACGTGGTATGTTCGTCCAACCCACCACGTCTTCTTCTTCCTTGATTTAAAAAAGCCCACCCCAAGATCTAAAGTTAAATGTCTACTTATTTAATCTGTGGGTACCTGCGGGCAATTTAAATGCAAGTTTTGCATCGATAAGTTTATTAAGAAATATGCAATGCCGAAAATATGTGAAAATGGCCGAACTAGCGCCGGTCTCCCCTGCATAATAAAATTTTACCACTTGAATGAGTTGTCGGAATAGATTAATTAAGTGTGTGTGTGTGCGCGTGCGTGCGTGCGTGCGTGCGTGCTTGCGTGCGTGCGTGCGTGCGTGCGTGCGTGCGTGCTTGCGTGCGTGCGTGCGTGCGTGCGTGCGTGCGTGCGTGCGTGCGTGCGTGCGTGCGTGCGTGCGTGCGTGCGTGCGTGCGTGCGTGCGTGCGTGCGTGCGTGCGTGCGTGCGTGCGTGCGTGCGTGCGTGCGTGCGTGCGTGCGTGCGTGAGTGCGTGCGTGCGTGCGTGCGTATGCAAAGATGGAGAAGATATCCGCGCAATGCACGTAGAATTAATAGGCCGATGGGCTTGACCGGGATTATATAAGAAAATGATAAACTCTAGTTGTCAAGCTGTCACACAGGCTATCTGCCAAGTATTTATGTTTGTGATAGTTTTAACTAACGCAATGCATGACAGGACGTGGCCTATAATAAACCAGTCACAATTATAATGTAAGTGACAAAAATTGAAAAGATACACCAAATGTTTGCTGATAAACAAGCTTTCACATTTTCTTCTGAGACAAGTTTTTATTCAGTGATGGAAAGCAAATAGAAAATTCACCTTTCCAAAGTATCCATCAATCAGCTGACGTCATATAACGTCATAATCAGCCAAGCGCCGCGAGGATGACGTCATAATCACTACGTCATAAATAATTATATTTGTTCCATCTTTTACTCTTAATAGTCCGACACGTTGTACGAATTGTACCTCTCTACTATTTAACAAACATGCAGTCAAATTAGTTTCAAAATATTCAATAGCTTACCTGCAGAGTTTTCTGGAAATTGATAGTCACGGAGTTCAGAGATCGATCGACCCCAACACGAGCGAGGTGTGGGTGGAGCTTAAGTTAGAGATGGGCGGGGGATTGCTACAAAATGGAAAGGTCCATTACAGACCCAAATTTGCTCTAAGCCAAACCGCATGAGATCGAGTGTTAAATTACTATTAAGAAGACAATTTTCAATATTATTACGCTGGATACACCACACATCTTCTTCAGACCATCCTCAACTGATAGTATTTTACTGCGCTTAGAGTTAGAATCTTAGACTTTAAGACAGATTTCATGTACCAATAATGTATTAGAATGTCTCTTATACTAAATAACAGTAGCATAGGCCTACAACCTCAGAACGCGCCCCCCTCGCCCAACTTAGGAGATAGCGGGGTGGGGTGGGGGAGGGGTGTGTGTGTGGTGTGGTGTGCGTGCGTACGTGCGTGCGTACGTGCGTACACGTGTGCATGTCTGTGCTGAAGTGTTATGTTTTCACTGGCATCCGTCAGGCCACCCACTAACACATACATCTGTGCATTCATAGCGCTAAAACTACTACTTATATCGATTAAACATTTTAATGGGCAACACTTTTCCAGAAATTTTAATACTGGAAAACTATTTTTTGTAAATTTACCTCTGAAATTTTTGATCGGCTTGGCCATTAAAGGCAGAAGAGTAAAGATAATTTCAAGCTTTAGCTTATCTAGTATCCATTTGCGGATCAAGCGAATAGTCTTTTGAAAATTTACCACAGAAATGACTGGCTCGGTTACCGAGACAGTCATTCCAGTGGTTAATTCTAAAAAATGTTCTTCTTTTGACCTCAAGCATGACTCAAGACCACTGCAGAGTTGTTTTGGCCAGTTTGGACATTAAATGGTTAAGTTAACACAAGAGGCGTTAATTCTAGCTATTGTATACTTCGCATGATATTACCATTATTGATCCGATCTATGCAGATTCTAATATTATCATGTCTCGTTGCAGCGAAAATGATTATTTTTCAAGATTCACTACTGGAATGACTTGCTCGAGGAGAATATTTTTAAAGATTTACTACCACCCTTTAGCCGACGTAATGCAGAAACACATTCTAGTCAAATTAGTTCCAGAATTAGTGGATGATCACGGCGGTGTGGGGATCGAACTGAGATCTTTTTTCTTTTTAGAGGGGCTCCTCTCCACCCCACCCACCCCAGGAAAATCTTGAAATCTAGATGCTTTCAGATGACATCTCCTGCATTTCTGGAGGTAAATACGGACACTCAGTTGTCTGTGAGATTATTTTATTTTACCCATTTTGCTGAGACAAAAATGATATATGAAATTACAAATTATTATATTACGTATACGTGTCTGCCTTTTGTGATTTGCATAAACACTTTTGGACTTTTCTTGTTAACGTTTAATAGAAGGTATAATAATACTCTTCAGACATTTCTCTGTCATCGCATCGTATTTCTATTGAACTATATGTAACCATGATTTTGTTGATCAGTTAATAATAATTTTGCATCTGTCTATTTTTTTATATAATATTCTGGTCAACAATTGTTGGTGTGTTTATGCCTGCGGGTGTGCATGTGAGATCAGTGGTGAAAGGGTTGTTTAATGACTTCTAGCGTGCGTGTGGAATTGCGACTATGCATGGATGCTCGTATAACGGTTTGGCTAATGAGTAATGAGTTCGAGATGATGCGGTGGCTGCGTGCTGTCCGTAACCACCACTGGCATTTTTGATAGACTGAGATCTGACTCACCGTTACATCTAACCACAATACATGTCACATATACTTGGCCACCGTCATTTGGGATGGTGGGGTTATTGGCCGTGGGCCGTTAGCACACTTTCACGTGGGTGGTGTATGGAAGTCATTTATTGCGCGCTCGCTTAGCGGACACGCATTAAAGTATTGCTATCTAGAATTTCCTACATGCGCGGCCATTTTGCGCAGTGGAGTGTGGTCCTGTTGATTATCTCGATCGGGCTCATGTTGGATTATATGTCGCGAGAACGCTAACGCTGTGTCTAGCGAGATCTCTATGGATACGAGATCTAGAAAATAATTCTCGGCACCAAAACACCGCTCTATTTTCAGATTTCTGAATTAGGGTTGCTTATGTTCATGCGCATTATCATGGTGAGATCTCTTATCTGCTCTGTTTCGACTGGAATAAAGTTTGCGTGTCCATAACTGCTCAATTATTTTGAACAGCCAATGGAATTCAGAATAACTACGCTTCTTTTGCTGGAGGAGTATGTACAAAACTCGTTCAAAACACGTTCATCCTTCCTTCTGCAGATGGAAGTTCTCAAATACATGCTCGCATGTAGTGTCTCTTCTATTTCAGTTCCACCAAACTGACCACAAATGGCTTCTGCAGTCATTCTGAGAAACGCCCCTTTGTATTATTTACTCACTTTTTAGAAAATCTACCACTGGAATGGCTAGCTGGATAACCGAGCCTATAATTCCAGTACTAAATTTAAAAAAATTATTCGTCTGACTCTCTTGGACGGCGAATAGGGAATTTTCTATGATAATGGATGAATCAGATATGTCACTCAAGTATATGACGTCATAATCATGTACGTCATATGTAGGCTGACGTCACATTCAAAAAGTGTAGTGAATGACGTATCTATCTCCGTCAAGAATATTGAATATCCTGTCACGTGTACAAATTGCATATCTTTACTATTTAATCAACATTATGTTGAATATTTTGAAACTAATTTGACTGAGCGCTGTACAAATTGTATGGCTTAAGTATTTCATCAACAGTCTGTTGAATATTTTGAACCTAATTTGATTGGGCGCTTTTGTGGCCATAGACATTTTCTATGATAATGGATGAATCGGATCTGTCACTAAAGTATATGACGTCATAATAATGTACGTCATATGTAGGCTGACGCCACAATCAAAATGTGTAATGAATGACGTATCTAGCTCCGTCAGGAATATTGAATAGCCCGCCAAGTGTAAAAATTGCATGTTTTTACTATTTAATCAACATTCTGTTTAATACTTTGAAACTAATTTGACTGGGCACTGTACGAATTGTATGTCTGAAGTATTTAATCAACAGTCTGTTGAACAGTGTGAACCAAATTTGATTGGGTGTTGTTGATGCCATATGCAGCAGCTTCACCCAATCAAATTAGTTTCAAAATATTCAACAGCTTACCTGTGTAGTTATTACCTTGAGAAATGCCTATTTGCATCTAACAGGAAGTCTTTTTGAAAATTACCCACTGGAATGACCGCCTCATAACCGAGCCTATCATTTCAGTGCTATAATTTAATAAACAATCGTCTCTGTCTACAAATGGACATATGACATTTTCTCTGATAATGGATGGATTCGATCTATCACTCAAGTATATGACATCATAATCAATTACGTCATATTCAGGCTGACGTCACAAGCAAAATGTGCAATGAATGATGTATCGAGCTATGCCATGAACAGTGAAGCGCCCGTCAAGTATACGACCTGTATGGCTTTAGTATTTAATCAACATCGTGTTGCATATTTTGAAACTAATTTGATTTTGTGTTGTTGCGGACACAGGCAGCACCCAGTCAAATTAGTTGCAAACTATTACCTGCATCGTTACTTTGAAATTGGGATTCAGGGAATTACTTATTCAACGTATATAAATTGATTCCAACGCGCCGCAAAAGAGGGTGGCGCTTAGTTAGAAATTGGCGTAGCATAGCGGGAAATGGATCACTCTATTGAAATTGTCATGAACCAGTTCGAGCAACACATCGCAATTAACCACATTTCCACATTAACACACTATCACACTGGCCAAAATGGCTTCTGCAGGAAGTGGTCTAGAGACGTTTCCATTTGCATATAACAGAAAGCCTTTTTTGAAAATCTACCACCGGAATGACTGCCTTGATAACCGAGCATATGATTACAGTAGTAATTTATTTAAATCGTCTCTTCGTATGCAAATTTGCTCGGCATGCGGCATTTTCCATGACAATGAATGGATCTGATTTGATGTTCAAACATATAACATTATAACCAATTGCGTCATCTGTAGGCTGATGTCACTCACAATCAAAATGCGCAAAGATTGAATAGTCCGTCAAGTGTACGAATTGTATGTCTTTACTAATTATTCAACATTGTGTTGAATATTTGAAACTAATTTGATTTGGCACTGTTGCAGCTCTTGGCAACAAAAGCACCCAGTTAAATTGGTTTCAAAATATTCTACAACTTATGTGTATACCTACCTTGAAATTCAGATTCTGGAAATTCACGATTCAAAGTATATAAATTGATTCCAACATGCGGGAAAGATGGCGGAGCTTAGCTAGAAATGGCCGTGGCATAGCTAGAAATGCATCCCTCTATTGAAATTGCCATGAACAAATTTGAGCATTACATGGCTAATACCATTTGGTAATGCATGTTCCACCCAACACGACCAACCTGTATTAAGAGACAATCCGTATTTATAGGTCACATATTTGAACCGATATTGTAGACCCTTAGCCTCCCGGACGCACGTATACCCGAATACAATAAACTCGTTCTCTGGCGGAACGAGGGTAATTAAAATCACTTGGCAATTAATTGTATTAATAAGCCACCCGTATTCAATGACCAACTGACTAACTTTAGGCCTATGCAAGTCGTTTCAAACAACCGCCCCCAAGATGTGACCTGCTTGGGAATGGTTGTGTTCTAACAAAATCCTTTAAATGGTTATCATCGAACCTCTGATATCTCAACTACAAGACAACTATATGAAAGTCTTAAAATACTTTGAGTGGTATCCCACCCCACCCCACCCCTTCTTGCTGCTGTCATAGAGATGCATTAAGTATTGCGACGACACCGACTGCGCATGTAGGCCTATCAGCTTCTCATATTATATTTTAACGAATGTCAATTTGCAAGTCAAGAGAAGGTAGCGTTTGAAAATCCACCATTGGATAACCGAGCCAGTAATTCCAGCGGTATATCTTCAGAATCAGTCTTCTGTTGGCCTGCAAATGTGCATTACATAAGCAAATATTTGTATATTCTTGGCAAAATTTAGGTATTACAGGTTAAAACAATTATGAGGACGACGATGACGACAATACTAGGTAGTGCGTCTGTTTCATCTTTCCCATATTGTATTATAGTATAAGACACTAAGCTGAACATTCGTAGCATTCGATATAGGATAAAATTTACAATTGTTACGTCGTATGAGGCGCCAACGTAAATGTGTTAACATCGTGGACGTCTTCTACCTAAGGTGTAGTATGTGTGTGGTAAATTTCAACAGAAATGCATTTATAATAATATTGTAGGGCGCGAAAAAGTGGATAAAGTTCACTAAAAATAATGGATATGTGGTTATCAGTAGTAACCTTTTGTCCTTAATTCATCAGTGGGAACAAATCCATGTACGGCTAATGCAATTATGTAGCGGCATTGCTAGACTACCAATGTTCCAAATTTCTAGTTAAAACAGGTGTCAATAATAGTTTAGTGAATTGTTGAATACAGAAATCAACCGACGGTGTAGGTCTATGCATGTTCTGAGTTAGAAACGTCTGCAGCAAGATCGGCCACATGATTTTACAAATATAGAGTTAGATAGGTATATGAATACGCTAGTGAAGTAATGTATCGAGGTTAAAAAAATTTCTACCATGAAGTAAGTTCGTGGTACACAATTTCGTACCGAAAATTGGCTTAAATGTAGGGTGATTCACAGTTATCAGGGTTGCCGGGGGGGGGGGGGGACTGTCCTATTGTATGTAATATGTTTAGCCCCAGTATTTCACGCACATAGAATTGAGCTTTAATATGCTAGTTAGATTCCCATTCTAAAAAATGTCCAGGACTATGCATGTGTTAAGTTAGGAACGTCTGCAGCAAATCCACAAATGTAGTTAGATAGGTATATGAATACAATAGTGAAGTAATGTATTGAGGCTAAACACTTTCTGGCATGAAGTAATTCCGTAATAGAAAATTTCATACTGAAAATTGGATTACATTTGGGGTGATTCATAGTATTCGGAGTTCTATTGTCTGTAAAATGTTCAACCGCAGAATTTCACCCATATAGACTCGAAACTTTATATGCTAGTTATATTCCGAATCCAAAAGAAATTCTACATGAAGTAATTTCGTAGTACTAAAAAATTGACTTAATTGTTGACTGATTTGTGGTTTTCGGTACCATAGTGTCTGTAGTAGTTCGGCCCCAGAATTTCACTCACATAGGCGTTTAGTGGTTTGAATATGTTAGCTATATTGTGAATTTAAAATATTTGATTCTAAAGTAATTTTGTGGTACATAATTTTATTGCGTAAATTGGTTCCAATTTTGGCAGATCTGTGGTTTTCAATACCTTACTGTCTGCAATAGCTTCGGCTTCATAATTCCACCCACATGGTTAGATAGGAATATGAACACGATAATAAATCTTATGTTTTGAAAATCTCTACCATGAGGTAATTTTGTAATACACAATTTAGTAGAACTCAGTATGTTCTCGTACTCTACGAGATATTGCATAATTCTACCATTAGATGTCTTTTAATAAGGTGCACATCTTTCTATATACCCCATATTTTTAGCCCCATGCACTGATAGAAGCTGGCTTATCATATCAAGCTAATACCATAAAATATGCATACGGAGTCAACAAGATCAGCCTTCATTACGACACATTTGAAGCTGCTTTAGAAGTGTGTCGGTCAAAAATAGTTTTAAGTGATTGGCACTGTTTCCAGTGAAGATAGATTTTCATCAGTGACATAGTATTGATGGATATATAAAACAGATCACAATATCATGGCATTTTCTCACTGTGTCTTCAGTCAGAAAATTTTATACAATATCCTTTTCGTTTGAAAGAACGAGGCCCACGTAGGTATTGGTTCTAGCGTGACCTCTAAAGTGTGTGGGGAAGGTTATCTGTCGGCACAGATAGGTGTCCTGTATTGCTTCAAGAAATATACTTGGTTGGTGCATTTCACTGCCATTGCAACGGGTATTTGACCAGTTTATTTTCGGGTAATTAAAATCACCTAATAACATTTTATATGCGATTTTTTTTAGATTTGAGACCTCCCTAAGTAGTTTATGAAGATTGGTATTACTCATATAGAAAATGACACTGATGCTTTTAATGACGCCTAAAGGCCCATTCAGACTGCATCCGTGTGGCGCCGTACACGATCCAAGATATTGTAATGCAGGTGGTCAGAATGGGCCTTAACGCAAATAGCTGCATTACAGCCTGTGGTATAAATGCTGTAACAACACTCATAGCTACTAACATTTTGTTCTACTGTCTACAGTTTGATCCAAGCTTTCTCAAGCTTTAGCTCAGTGATGCCAATGATGTCTGGAGATGTATCCTTGATGCGTATTATAAGCTCTTTGTGCTTATTTACGAAGGTATCAAGATTTGTGTACATACATTTTGGGTTTAAAATATTTTTTACAGTATTATTCAATGTGTTTGAATAGGTCACAAGATCTGCTTCCTGCGCCGAGTTTTTACTGACCAGGATGCGGGTTTTGCTGATTTCTTTATCGTTACCAGTTGTTGTTGATTTTGAATGACACACATATGATCTAATACTCCCTGTTGGCACAGTAGTGCATTTCTCTCATCTCTGACCGGTCTTAATTTTTTCTGTTCCGCTCTCTGTTAAAGTGTTTGGTTATGACAAAAAGATAAATGACAAAATGAACAGACAGATACAGAATATAAGCTGCTTTTTCAAAGACCATACATAATACTTCCCACATCTTTTTGCAAGAGATATTCCTTTTATGTAATTTTCCGCCTATATTTCTGTCATGAGTGGCATTTATACCTGTATATAACTTCATTTTCTCATGAAACCATTGAGTTTATTCTCAGAGTTATAATAATGTCCGGGCACACTATTTACCATTGATGCCTTGCATCAATATGTGTACTTATGTTCTATTTGAACTGTGACTAAAGGCACGCATTAATGTTTTGCGCAGGGGATTGTGGGGCATACTTATTTTAACCAGCCAATGGTACTCCAAATATCTACTCTTCTGCTGGAGGAGTACGTGCGAAACACGTTCATCCTTCTTTCTGCAGATGGAAGTACCCAAGTACACGCGCATGCTTCTCTTCTATTTCCAGTTTAGCGCTCGTCAAACTGACAATAGGTGGCTTCTGCAGTGATTTTGCAAAATGTCCATTTGCACTGGTTACTCAACTGAACACATTTTTGAAAATTTACCGCTGCAATGACTGCCTGGATAACAGAGTCTATAATTCCAGCGGTAAGTTAAAAACAACAATAATCGTCTGACTCTCTTTAACGACGAATAGGCACAGGGAATTTTCTATGATAATGGATGAATCCGATCTGTCACCCACTTATGTAACGTCATAATCATTGTAGGTAGACGTCACAATCCAAATGTGTAATGAATGACGTATATAGCTCCGTCTGGAACATTGAATAGCCCGTCAAGTCTACAAATTGCATGTGTTTACTATTTACTCAACATTCTGTTGAATATTTTGAAATTAATTTGACCGGGCAACATTAGTTTCAAAATATTCCAGAGCTTGCCTGTATATTTATTACCCTGATAACTGTCCATTTGCATCTAGCAGGACGTCTTTTTGAAGATTAACCACTGGAATTGCATATCGTGTTGCATATTTTGAAATTAATTTGACTTGGCGTTGTTGCAGCCACTGGCAGCAAAAGCACCCAGTGAATTTAGTTTCCAAATATTCAACAGCTTACCTCTATAGTTACCTTGCAAATGAGATTCAGGGAATTCATTATTCGGCATATATACATTTATTCATACAGGCTGAAAAAGAGGGTGGAGCTTAGCTAGAAATGGGCGTGGCGTAGCTAGAAATGAATCACTCCATTGAAATTGTGATGAACAATTTCGAGCAACTCATCACAGCTACCAACACGTCCGACTAACTTCATTTCCACATTATCACACGGCCGCATTGCTATTTTCTATAATAATGGATGGTTGTGATCCGATACTCAAGCATATGGTGACATAATCATTTACGTCATATGTAGGCTGACGTCACTCACAATCAAAACGCGCAAAGAATGACCTATCTAGCTCAGTCATGAAGATTGAATACTCCCTCAAGTGTACGAATTGTATGTCTTTACTAATTAATCAACATTGTGTTGAATATCTGAAACTAATTTAATTTGGCGCTGTTGCGTCCGTTGACAGCAAAAGAAACCAGTCAAATTAGTTTAAAAATATTCTACAGCTTACCTGTATACTTACCTTGAAATTGGGATTCTGGGAATTCACGATTAAAGTATATAAATTGATTCCAACACGCGGAAAGAGGGTGGAGCTTAGCTAGAAATGGAGAAAATTTGAACATTACACTTGTATTAAGAGACCATCCGTAATTGGATGTCAGATATTGTAACAAGACCAGGCATAGAGTGTACACCTTCGCCCTCCCGGACGCATGTAGACCCGCCTACAATATACTTCAATTAATACCACTTGGTAATTATATTAATAAACCACCCGTATTCAATGACCAACTGAATGAGTCGTTTCAAGCAACCGCCACCAATATGTGACATACTTGGCCATGGCCATGTTCTTTTAACAAAAATCCATTAACATGTTTAACATCTTAAAAAAATACTTTGAGTGGTAGCCCACCCTACCTCACCCCTACTTGCTGCTGTCATAGACCTGTATTAAGTATTGTGATGACAATGACTGTGCATGTAGGTCTATCAGCCTCTCAAAGTGAATTTAACCGTTGCATGACGAAACCTCTACAGTGATCTTGATGAATGCCAATTTACAGGTCAAGAGAAGATAGTTTTTGAAAATTCACCATTGGAATGACGGGCTCGATAACCGAGCCAGTCATTCCAGTGGTAAATATTCAAAAACAGTCTTCTCTTGGCCTGCAAATGGGCATTCAATGCGCAAATAGTTTTAGATTCTTGACCAGATTTAGTATTACTAAATTATGAGGAGGACGATGACGACTATACCAGGTACTGTGTCTGTTTCATCTTTCCCGTATTGTATTATAGTTCAGGACACTAGTCTGACCATGCAGATTCAGAAATGTTGCATTCAAGATAGGGTAAAAATTACAATTGTTACTTCAATACCAAAGGCTGTGTTACAATGCTAGATAGTTAACAGGACTCATAGACCTGCAGAATGAAATTCCATACATTGTCCATAACTAATTTATCAATTTCCAGACGAATTTTATGAAGCCTCCAATCAATTTCCATTTCAAAACACAATTTTGCAGGAATCTCACAATTAGTAGCCGAACTGGCTGCAAAATAAAGAAGATTATAGTGATAAAGTTGACTCGATCGTATCACTATTATCTATATTATTTTGCAAATTGGAATCACACATGACAAAATCTAAATTGTCCATACTTTAAATAAAAGGTTTAGCAGAAAATACTTATCAAGGCTTTTCTTTACACAGACCGACTTATATTATTCGATAGGGATAGTTTCAACAACAAAAATGTCAAATTCACTACACATTAGATATTCAATTCATTAGGATTTTTAATTATTTATTTCTACTGCATGAATAGCTGTAGTTTGTCATGGGATAACATTTTCAGATTCATAGTACTTCAAAGATGACAGGATACCGATACTGATTGATAGAAATACTGAAATAGATCTATAGCAGGTTGTATTCACAGTGCTGGAATGGTAGATTGAAACACATTCAATTCATCCATATATTAAGTTTCAGGGTTACTTCAAAGTAAGTAAGTAACACATTTTCAACACCCAAATTGGCGCAATGAGCTAGGCATTTAGGTTCAAAGTCATCCAGGCGAAGGAACATTTACAATGGTAAACTGACCCTCTGTCAGAAGACATCTGCTGATGATGTTACACAATTTGGCTGTCATTTTAGTCTCGTCATCAGTTCTAAATATATTTTACAATACTGCCATTGTTCAAGATTTGTTGCAAATCCAGTATGTCCAGCACAAACCAGCCACAAAATTGGTGATTCCTGATGTATTTCAGATCAGTACGAAACTACACAAGCAAATCGGATTAGGTTTGTGAAAGAACCCTGTCGAAATCCACGACGGGTACAAAAATCCAATATGGGTACCAACTACAACTACCGATAACTGAGCGCATTGGGTTATAATGTTATAAACCAAATTTGGCTCGTTCTTAAGATTTTTGATTACATTCTCTTTAACATATCATCATACTATGCACCATTTACAAAGCTCTGGCTAGCATCCAGAATGCACAGAGTACAGTATCCTCTATGCTGAACATGCTGAAATATACAATTACCGGATATTGTCAACAGGGTTGGTTGTATTTGCATATGTAAATGCTTCGCCGGACACAGCAGCTGATCAAATGCCTGCTGATGAAACCATATATGATTGACATGTTGCCTGAAATATAAACAAAATATTATATGTATGTTCAAAATAAAAAGAATCGTCACTTTAGCAATTGCAAGAAAATTCAAATTGTTGCTTTATGAACATCCATTTTTAGGCTTTCCAAGATAATACTATTCCCTTTAAATTTGACACAGGTAAACTTTCAAAAATAGACTTCTTGGCCAACAAATGCACATTTCTCAAATTTCAAAGCAACTCTAAATGCTGATTTTTTTTTATCAGACTGACCATTAACCTATTAACAAACAGGATATCAACTGAATATTTGAAAATTAATATGACTGGAAGACATTGCTTCCTTAGGAAGTTATTGCTTCCAGTCATATTAATTTCAAAATATTGAACAAAGTATGTTACAAATCGCAAAGAATGTCCTTGGATTTGTCAGTGAAAGGGTATGGTGAAGCCGGCGAACACCGACCTCTGTAGAGGTCTTGAGGAATGCCCATATGTAGGCCAAGAGAAGACTATTTTGAAAAGTGTACCACTGGAATGACTGGATATTCAATAAGAAAATATTGTTTGGACCAAATTTAGCTATTAAAGGGGTAACTAAAGATTACACTGAACTTCACTGGACAGATTGGAGCAACCGACCGACTTTAACAATCACGGAAAAACTTAACTTGTTGCTTTATAAATGTCCATTTTTAGTCGGACCAAGAGAACACTATTTCTTTTAAAAGTTAATCACTCAAATGACTTCCCCCGTTATCGAGCCAGTCATTCTGGTGGAAAAATGTCAAAAATAGTCATCTTGGCCAACAATTGCACATTTCTTAAATTTCATAGCAACTCTAAATGTTGGTTTTTGATCACGCTGACCATTAACCCGTTAACAAACAGGACATCTACTGAATATTTAAAAATTAATACGACTGGAAGACATTGCTGCTTTGGAAGCAACTGCTTCCAGTTATATTAATGTACAAATATTGAACAAAATATGTTACACATCGTACAGCCTGTACTTGGATTTGTCGTTGGAAGGGTATGGTGAAGCCGGCCAAAACTGACCTCTGTAGTACTCTTGAGGAATGTTCATATGCAGGCCAAGAGAAAACTATTATTGAAAATTGTACCACTGGGATGACTGACTTGTCATTCCAGTGGTATATTTTCAAAAGTTATTTCGTGGCTTGCAAATCATGGATATTCAATAGGCAAATATTTTGGGGACCAAATTTAGCTATTAAAGGGTTAACTAAAAATTATGCTGAACTTCCCTTGACAGATTGGAGCAACCGACCGACTTTAACAATCATGAGAAAATTCAAATCGTTGCTTTATGAATGTCCATTTATAATCGAACCAAGACAACATTATTTTGTTAAAAGCTTACTACTCAACTGACTTGCGCCGTCATCGAGCCAGTGATTTATGTGGTAAATTTTCAACTCGCAGTAAATGCTGGCTTTTTAGTCAGATTGACCGTTAACCCATTCACAGATAAATTCAATGTATCTCGATCTCAGGGCAAACAAACAGGAAATCGTTTGAATATTTAAAAATTAATATGACTGGAGGCCATTGCTGCCTTAGGCAGATAAAGCTTCCATTTATATTAATTTCAAAATATTGAACAAAATATGCTACACATCGCAAAGAATGTACTTGGACTTATCGTTGAAAGGGTATGGTGAAACTGGTCAAAGAGAACACTATTTTTTAAGATTACCATTCAAATAACTTGTGCCATTATCGAGCCAGTAATTCCAGAGGTAATTTGGAAAAATTTCTAAAATTACCTTCTTGGGCAGCAAATGCACATTCGCAAACTCACTGTAAATGCTGTTTTTTGGTCAGTTGGACCATTAACCCTTTCATTGATAGGCAGCAACTGCTTCCAGTCATATTAATTTCAAAATATGGAACAGAATATGTCACACATCGGAAAGAATGTATTTGGACTTGTCGTGGAAAGCGTTAACCAGTTCATGGTGAAGCCAGTAAAAACCAACCTCTGTGCAGTGGTCATGTTGAATGTTATCTTGCAGGCCAGGGAATGACTATTTTTGAAAATTGTACCTCTGGCATCAGTGCTTTTGTAACCGGGTTAGTCATTCCAGTGGTAAATTTTCAAAATAGTCTTCAGTTGGCCTGTAAAGACCGACCGACCGACCGACTGATCGACCGACCGACAGACCAACGGACTGACCGACTGATTGACCGACCAGGCTTTCGACCACCTAACTGACAGACTGACAGACAGACACACAGTCTGTATTTAAAATCTATTTACGCTACATCTGTCTCTTATTTTTGTATAATGGCTTCTGATTTATCCATGTGCTTAATTACTCAAAATTAATAGCTTTGCTTAGAGTTACTATATTAGCAACAACGTGATAATGTCATAGATGATTTGCATACTCAGACACCTTCTCCTGATATCATCGGACCATACTAATTAAGTCGTAATTCATTGTACGTTACTAGCCTAAGTGTAGCATTAACCCTCTCCCTGGCTTCAGTGCTCTGAACTTCATAGCTATTAGCGCTATTGTAACACACGTCTTTAAAGTCAATTTTTGTCAAGAAAATCTAAATATTTTCTTATAGAATGTCAGGACAGTACAGTGGTCTAAAACAAATTCAACACGGGAATGACTGGCTCGTTTATCGAACCAGTCATTCCGGTGGCAATTTTTTAACTATAGCACGTCGCACTGTTTTTTATTCCAAAAATATACGTAAACAATAAATCAGTCTAAATAAACTGAAAAAAATGTAATTTTAAAATAAATTTACAAAGTTAAATAACTTAAAAAACAAATATATTTAGCATCGTGAACAATCCTAACTGTGACATCCCATGTTTTGCGCCACGAGTGTCCTATTTACTAACGATTAGAGAAATTAACTCGTTCACATTTAGTAACGATAGCCAAGGTATTAAGTAAATGATCGTGTTGATTTGGAAACTAACTAACTACTACTACTACTACTACTACTACTACTACTACTACTACTACTACTACTACTACTACTACTACTACTACTACTACCAAACCACCACCACCACCACCGCCACTACTACTACTACCCCTTTGTTTTTCTTTTTTTTTGAAAATCCGACGCTGATGCAGTCGGATACATTTCTCGGAGGAACTCCTTTAAAAAGGCTTGCAAACCCCCTATAACAATCGGATGAAATAGCAGGCTTAATTAATAGAATAACAACACAAACCAAACATATCAAAACAGTGCAAGCTAAAATACTCTATTATCATATACCACAACCGTGGCATAAATACATAGAAAACACAATTAATAAAGAGCTGATAACATAACATAATTCAACAAAGCCTTTACTATTAGTACACCGTGTAGTAGTAGGCCCAAATGCCGAGCATAGCTAACCAACAAGTGATAAAGCGACTCATCAATAATTAGCAGTAAGCTACTGCTACTCATTGACGCCATTGAGCCGATTCATGACGGCAGGCTAAGTAGATCACATGTAGTTTAACGTAGCACACCGTATAGTAGTAGGGCCAAATGGCGAGTGCAGTAAACATTTACAACAGGAAGCTAATTGTAAGATATCACACTTTGTTAACTTGAAAATCGGATCACCTCCAGAATATTGACATACTACTCATTTGATATTTAAATATACTGATTCCCAAGGTTAGGATATTCGTCAAGATTAGAGTCTCCTAAGGTATTACAATTTTAAAATAAAGGCAATTAAATTAAATTAAAATAGCATTTATCAATATATAGCAAGCAGCGAGTGTGCTAGCTTATACAAGTTCCGCTGCTGATATTTTTAGATATCCGTATTCAATTGATACTAGGCCAGTTTTGCACCATACGTCTTTAAATCTACTTTCACTCCCATGTTCCACTAGCCTGTAAAATTCACAATGAATGCAGTTCATAGATGTATTGTTTTCCACGCATTTTTCCAGTTCTTTGGCGTGCATCCTAAATTGTTCCAATGCCTAACCACAATATGAGTCCGTCTCCGACTTTGCATTAGATTTCTATACCAGTCTCTAGATGGCATATTGTATTTTATATGTTCTGACATAAATAGTAATGTTAGTTGCAACATATCAATGTTGCCACATGCTTTCGGCAATTTGAACCATACAACAGGTATTGCATTCTTTATTCTAACAAATAAGCGCTGAGCATCAATATATCTCATTGATGTTATTCTTGCTACATCTTGCATCGCAATCCATTTACGCGATTTCGGATTTACCAAGTCACGTAAATATTGAATACCATGTTTGGCCATAGAGGGCAAATATAATACATCATCATTATCACGAATCAACTCGTTTCCCCAAAGACGCTGCTCTAAGGCATCTTCCCAACAATTGGGTTGTGGCAATGATCGTGAAAATATCTTTAAGGCTACGAGCTCTTCTTTATATACATTTGGTATCTTTTGATGACTAGGTGGTAGTTTATTGCACATAAATAAACATTCTACTGGAAATGGGTCTACGTACCTTTGGAGAAGTGCCCTTGAAACACCTGACCAAGATGAGTTTGAAGTGAGTAACTTATTCAAGAATTTCAATTTTAAAGAAGCACACTTTGCTGAAACACTGACCAAATCCAGGCCTCCGGCATGCTTTTCATTGGTGAGGATTGACTGTGATACTAAATGGGCTTTGTCCTCCCATAAGAAGGACAAAAGTAACGTGTTGATCTTTGACTCTACTCATTTGGGCATATGAACTACAGAAGCGGTATACCACAGTCCAGATAAAATTAAATTATTAAGGATAAATGTCCTGCCAAAGACAGTTAGGCGACGCCATTTCCAATTTAGTAATGCACACTTTAGCTTGGATAGCCTTTCTTCCCAGTTTAGTAATACATTTTGTTCTCTACTAAAGTGAATACCCAAAATTTTTATGACATCATTTGACCAGTTAATATCCATCACATTGTCTGTTCTGCCCTTCCAATCGCCCAAAAATAAGCCCTTAGATTTGTCTTTATTGACTTTAAGCCAAGAAGCCTTTTGGAAATCTGTTAATACTCCATTTAGAATTTTAAAATCCGTATTTTTACCCGCAAACACAGTCGTATCATCTGCATATTGAGAAACCTTTAGCGGCCTTTCTATACCACGTATACATATTCCTTGGAAGTCATTGCGTTGCCTCAATGTGCCGCCCAACGATTCCATAGCTATGACGAATAGAAGCGGGGGACAGTGAGCAACCCTGTCTGACACCTCGTTCCAACACTACATGTTAGGAAAGCTGATTGTTTACTAAATAGCAACTTGTAATATCAGTATATAAAATATGTACCCATTTAATAAATCTTGAACCAAAGCCAATATGGTCTAAAGACTTAAATAAGAAATCCCATTCTAGTCTGTCAAACGCCTTCTCGTTATCAAGTGCTAGTATTGCTGCTGGGATACAATCCTTTTCAACTAATTGAATAAGGTCCCGTATAAGCAAAGTGTTGTTTAATATTGATCTTCCTGATACAGAGCGGGTTTGATCATCATCAATGAATTCGCCTAGGACTGCGCCAAGTTTTAATGTTAGTGCCCGAGTAATAATCTTATAATCTACACAGAGTAGAGAGATTGGTCTATAATTCCGTATTTTATTTCTCTAACCCTTCTTGTATATAGGCCGAACATATGCTTGGGCCATCGATGGAGGGAGATGCCCTTGCTTAAAAATGTTGGTTGCTATTTCTTCTAATACTGGCCCAAATATCTGCCAGAATGTTTGATAAAATTCAACTGGAAGTCCGTCGCATCCAGGAGACGTTTCTAGCTTCATACCTTTGAGGGATTTTGTCAAATCATCAATTGTTATTGATTGGTCACAGCTTTCGCGACATGAATCTGGAAGTCCTTTCATTATATTAGCTAAAACATCTCTAGTTGCAGTTTCATCGCTTCCCTCAGATTTATATCATGATTTGTAAAATTCGGATACTGTTAACATCATTTCTGCATTTGAGCATACTGATACTCCATCATTAGTCTTCAGTGAGCGCATTAATTTCTCTATACCTCTTGCTTTTTCCAAGTTACAAAAGTAACGTGTAGGCTTTTCGCCCTCGGTGTGCATTTCTGCTCTTGCCCTTATTTTGCCGCCATCAAACTGATATTGCTCTATTCATTTAGTCTACCCTTTACTTTAACTAATAGTTTGTAATAATTATATTCCCCATCATTAATTTTCTTATTAATTTTACACAACGACCTCTGAAGCGCCTTTTTACGCTTTCGTATTTCTCGTGCTTTCCTGATGGAATACTGCCATGAAATATATTTCAGGTCTGATTTAGCATCTTCCCACCAGTCTGTTATACATTCATACGAACCTCTTCTTTCATCCCAATGCCTCCAACAAATTTCCACACATTTGCGATAGCAACAATCTCGTAGCAATGCTACATTAAGTTTCCAAAATCCTCGTTTGACCCAGTCACCGTTGTCTAATGTGATGGAAAACATATTGTGATCAGAGAAAGTTACTGGTTTTATGTTAATTTTACACATGCAACCTTTCAGTGATCGTTCTACATAAATCCTGTCTAACCTTGAAGCTAACCTTCCGTCGTTTGAAAACCAAGTAAATTCCCGGTATTCTCACAAATGTGTTTCAAAATATTATGAGATGTGTCATTAAAATTAGACCTCGCGTGTCTGTCTTTAACTTCATCTAATATGCAATTAAAGTCACCACCCATAATTAGGTTTTCTGTGTTTCCTAGTTCTACCACAGACAAATATTCATATTTAGAAATATCAGAATCATGACGCAGTAGACGACATTTCACGCCTCTCGCCGTTACATATGGCACTAACACTTCCCCCGTTCTGATCGGTACATTACCATTTCATCTTTTATCTGTGAACTCTGTGTTTGAATGGACAGATATGATTCTGCAACTGACATTGTATCATCATCCATACCGTTTACTTCAATATCAGATTCTCAGCTATTGTCTTCTTTATGACGCTTATTGCTACTTAAGTTACATTTGGCAGGAGCGTCATTTACCATATCTTCAAGCTGACTTAGATCAAGTTGGCGTAGCAGAAAATCGACTGAATTTTCCGTCATGTGAGTCCTAAACCTATCCTGTCCTAATTTTAATTCATCTTCTAAGGAATTGTAAACTGGCTCTTCTGTAAGATCATCATTTTTTCTGCGTGTCTTCTACAGCCACGTTTGGCTCCACTGCATTTTGATTATTTTCTTGACTTAAGGTTATACCCTCCTCTAATGCTTGAATTTCATCAACTGCAGTTACTTTAACAGGGTTTGATGATTTGATTGTGTCATTTTCAATGGCATGAACCACAACAACAGCTTCCATAGCGATTGCTTCAGAAGCATTTGACTCAGTTGCATCCTTTAATGGGCGATTATCTCCTGATACTGAGGGCTTGTTTTGATATTTTGGACAGCGCCATTTAAACTGGTCAACTGAACCACAGAGCAAACATTTGTTTCGATTGGGACAATCTGTTGCCAAATGGTCAGCACTTAGGCAGATCCGGCATTCTTTAATTTGCCCTCTTTACCATAAGCGC
The DNA here is from genome assembly GCA_034401795.1 of Chaetoderma sp. LZ-2023a. NCBI lineage: Eukaryota > Metazoa > Mollusca > Caudofoveata > Chaetodermatida > Chaetodermatidae > Chaetoderma > Chaetoderma sp. LZ-2023a. The sequence goes on along the minus strand of CM067369.1, from coordinate 136,208,983 downwards.
AGGACAAAGCTGCCATCAAGCGTCAATCTGCTTGGTAAAGGGATATCCACTTTATCAAACCAGATGTGTCTTACACCGTTTTCTAGCGTTCCGTCAAAGGGATACATTTCCAGTTCAATCTTTCGCACTTTGCCTTATTTCTTGAGTTCATTCATGATTCGGTCATCTGGAATTTCTAGTGGAACTTTCATCCTCACTAGCAACCTATCAGACTCGATTTCCCCTACGTTGCAAACTTCGCCTTTAACAATAAGAACATCTTCTAGAAGCTTTTCCTTGACCCCCTCATTTGATACTGTTACATTCCATACAGTTTTAGTAACATTGATAAGCTCCTGCAAAGCAGCAGTTCCCGCGCCAGCGACGTCCTTTAACCAATGACACACGTCGATAGACGTGACACCCCAACCCTTAGTTGTTATTTTAAGGCATAGGGTACGCTTATAGGTTGCCATGGTGTTTTATAAAAAGAGGAAACCCATACTACTACAATACCTAATACAAATATATAACACCAAGACGTCGGAGAACGACCTAAATAAATAGGGTCCCCTTTTGAAACCCTGACGTCTACCAACAAATATACGAATAAAGAGTACAGTCGTATGTTTGCTAGTTTGAACCACTTATTAAGTTGTTCACGAACACCTAACCGATTAAAGTGGTTTCCTAATGCATACTAACATATTACAATCACCACCACCACCACCACCAGCACCACCACCACCACCACCACTACCACTGCTACTACTACTACTACTACTACTACTACTACTACTACTACTACTACTACTACTACTACTACTACTACTAGCGCTACCGCAAACATCACCGGGGCGACCGCTGCCGCTACTACTATTACTATTAATAATAATAATAATAATAATAATAATAATAATAATAATAATAATAATAATAATAATAATAATAATACATTAATTGTAATGATGCTAGAAATGATACTGATGATGGTGGTGATGGCATTGATGATACTGACAATACTGATACTAATGTTAATAACGATAACTGTATGCCCCTAAGTAATCACATGTAAAATTATGTATATAAGCATATGTTTCCTCATATACGTGTTATAAAACTGGGTGTAAATAAATTGAATAGAATTGAAAATATACAGAACATGTCGTGTTATGTTGCAATATCTTTTATCAATCGGTCTGCGTTTTTATGCCGTATCTAAAAAAATAACCAACTTTATACGTCATCAGAAAAGTTAAGTTCGACTTAGTGCACAGTTAAGTTTAGATTTTGTCTGATTATATTAATCATATGATTAACGGTTAACGACATGAGTTGTCCTAAATCGTAAATTATTTCCAGCAGTGATCTGAGGACACGGTTGGTGGGGGTGGTGGTGGTGGTGGTGTTGGGGTGTTGGGGATGGCGTGGTGTGGGGTGGGGGCTGCCACTTTCCGGAAATTTGAAGGCCCTGTACAAATTCATTTGTTACGCATACCCTCTAATTATATAGGTTTTAACATAGGTTAAAGGGGCGTTAGCACGGTGAAAGCGATTTTCTTAAAAGCCAACAAGCATTTTAGTAAATTTAGTTAGATTCTGATAGAATTTATTCATTAACATCATATCGAAATAAAACATTTTGGAAAACTATTCCTTTTGCATTAAATGAGAAACATATACATATATTTTCGTTTTGACAGTTAACACTCAAGTTGCGCCTATAGTGGTGTGTACCATGGTATATATAATAATACGTTTTTAGAAAATTATCCAACGGAACCAAGTAGCAAGGAGATTATTTGTCAACGACAAAGATGTCGGTTTCGAAAGCTAGTGGGCATGTGGACTACATGTATGGTGTATTTGGCTATTATCGACTTAAGTATACAACTATGCAATGTCACACTGACAATTGTTATAAGGAATGGTTAACCGTTATTATAAAACATAAAATATAATCGAAATTATAACACAGAACTTTAGCGATTAAGACGGGGTTACGAAAACGAGTAACAATAAATAAAAGATTAATAAGGAAGCGCTCTATGACCCATACCCTATTAATCCGTCACCACCATATGATATTCGCCGCTAGTATTATATATTTAAGTAGTATGTACTGTTTTTTAAACTAATGGCCACCACACACATAGGTCACAGTAATAGAAGATCCCTATACAGTTATAGGCCATTGTATTAAATATATTATCTCAAACCCGCCCCCCCCCACACCACACCCTCACTCACCCAACACCCCCCCCCCCCACACACACACATTGGTTAAGGGTCAGCCGGTCGGTCGTGTGTGGTCAGTGAGTGGCACTCATTCACTAAATCACAGACTCAGTCACTCGTCCGTCAACCGATCCCTCCCAACCCACCTATTCCCACCCCAACCACCCACCAACACACGGGTTGGTCGGTCGCTCGTGTGTGTGTGTCAGTGAGTGATAATCATTCACTGAATCACGGACCCACTCACTCGTCCCTCAAACCATTCCTCCCCACCCACCTATTCCCAACATTACCACCAACCAACACACGGTCAGTTGATCGGTCCGTCAGTTGGTCAGTCTTCGGACATGCGTGAGTCAGTGAGTGACACGCATTCAAAGAATCATGGACTCACTCACTCATCCCTCAACCCACCCCTCCCCACACATCCCTCCCCACACCCACCATCCACCGACACACCAGTTGGTCAGTTGGTCGGTCGGTCAGTCGGTCGGTCACTCGCTCGTATGTGAGTCAGTGAGTGACACTCCTTCAATGAATCACGGACTCACTCAATCATCCCTCAACCCATTCCTCCCCACACATCACTCCCAACACCTACCACCCACCAACACATCAGTTGGTTGGTTGATCGGTCGGTCGGTCGATCGGACGGTCGGTGGGCGGTCGGTCGTTCGGTCGGTCGGTCGGTCGGTCGGTCGGTCGTTTGTTCGTATGTGAGTCAGTGAGTGACATTCATTCACTGAATCACGGACTCACTCAATCGTCCCTCAACCCATTCCTCCCAGCCCACCTATTTCCACCCCAAAAACCCACCAACACACCGGTCGGTCGGTCTGTCAGTCCGTCAGTCAGTTGGTCAGTCAGTTGGTTGGCCGTGTGTGAATCACGAACTCATTCACTCGTCCCTCAACCCATCCCTCCCAACACATCTTTTCCTACCCTAACCAGCCACCAACACACTGGTTGGTCAGTCGGTCGGCCGATCGGTCGGTCGATCGGTCGGTCGGTCGGTCGGTCGGTCGGTCGGTCGGTCGGTCGGTCGGTCGGTCGGTCGGTCGGTCAGGTGGATGGTCGATTGGTCAGTCGGTCAGTTGGTCGCTCGCTCGCTTGGTCGGTCGTGTGTGCGTCATTGCGTGACACACATTCAATGAATCACCGACTCAGTCACTCATACCTCAACCCATCCCTCCCTACCCACCTATTTCCACCCCAACCATCCACCAACACACCTGTACATGCACAAACCACCACCACCACACGCATGCACAAAACTTATAAAAGATCATCTAGGGCAAGAGCTGAAGTTCTGAATCAAGTTTGTTTAATGGAACTTGATTGGCCAAATAGTTTGTTGACCATCTTGGATGACCTACATTTTGTGAAAATGACGTCTTCTCCAAAACCCTTGAACAGATCGAGTCGAAATTTGGGGGATATTATTAGGGACTAGGCGCCATTAAAGTATGTTCAATGGAAGTTGATACATAAAAAAACATGCCCACCATGGATTAATCAAAATGTAGCGTGTTTGGTGACCATATTGGCTTTTTTTTTTTAAGCCGAAAGTAAATTTATAAAAAATTGTTTTGATATTGTGATTTGTTATTTTCAATATTGTCTGACAAACGGTTTGGTTTCCATCGTTGTGCTTTTCCCCGCCAAAGTCTCCCATACTAAAGCAATAGGAAACTGTTATTGTTTTCCTCTCGAGAACCACTGGGCCAATTTCAAGTATATTTTTTTGTCTGCCCACTTTTCATTTAAACGAGATCTTCTCAAGAACCACTGGGCCGATTACAATTATATTTGACTGGAAGCATCCTTAGGGCATAGATATCCAAGCTTGTTCAACCGAGGCCGATCGGCTATCCCGTTTTTTGGTAGATTTTTAGAAACGTCTTTAAAAATCTTCTCCGAAGTGTCGTGGTAGGTCTGCGTGACCTAGCTTTGTCCTACTTTTCATGGTTCTTTGAACATTACAGAAAATATTTGTTCAGGCTGTAGTTTCAACAGTTTTGGTATATATGAACTAAGCTTGATATCTGGTGCCATATTACGGAGGTGTGCAGTGTGTTAAAATTAGGTCAAAATGACCTAATTTTGACCTCATTTTTTACGGTTCATTGACCATTACAGAAAGATTTTGTCCATGCTGTAGTTTCAAGAGATTTTGGTATACAGGAATTATAATTGTGTGTATGAAAAGTAGGTCAGGCTGGCCTACCTTTCGTGGCCACTAGCCATTACAAATTTCGTCCGGGCTGTAGTCTGAAGACTTTTTGGTGAATGGGAACTAAACTTGGTGTATGAATGCAGTATACACTGAACGTGTTTGCATTTGAAAAGTATGCCAGTGTGGCCTACTTTTCACGGTTCACTGAACATGCTTTTGATCTACTTTTCATGGTTCACTGAACATTAGAGAATCTTTTCCAGGCCATGGTTTCAAATGTCCATGCGGAGTATGCCATCGGGGAGCATACAACGGTTTACTAATATGCCTTGTATTTGTTGGACTTTAGGATCATCGTTGCTCGGTGGCGATGCAAAGTACGGCACAGTTCCTTTGCCAATTCTGGAGCTTTGATTTCCTCTGAGTATTGTAATATGTAGGATTTTGAGCAACGATCTTACCATTGTCCGGAATGGCCTGTATGTACTTTAGTTTTCATTTGTTGATGAGAGACCAATCATTGTCAGACAGTGATGTATTTTGTCCAGGAGTTTGCTTCTAAGTAACTGGATAGAATTGTATACACACATAGTGGCGGATTTAAACAGCTAACTGGCAGATGGTGTATGCTTTTCAGGTTGGCCCTCTATAATTCTTCCACTTTCTCTCTCTCACTCTGCTTAAGAATCAAGCCCTCTAACCTGTACAAGAGGACTGGTGTGATATATATCTCCCAGTTATGCTTTAATGTTATTGTGTTCAGGCCATTAAACCATGCAGATCAACACCTATCAAGGAGTAAACTGCATTCTGTGCCGAGCTAATTCTGCTCTCAATCGTTTGAGGATTTTAAAGTTAGTTAATTAGTTGGTGATCTAGTTATTTCCTACATTTCTGGCTGGCCGTGATCCGGATAAAAGAATCTGGATCGGATCAAATTATGGATCTCAGGATATCTAGGAAACTATTTGTCTGATTTGGCTCAATTCTTAACACATGAAAGATGTGGCCATGCAATGCACTAGGATTCTGCAACTTTGAGTGTGATCTAATCATCCGGAAAAGCTGAATATAATGTAATCTGGAAAATCTGAAAACTTTACAATATGACAAAAAATGGGATGGCAAGGCTCTGTAATCTGCTCTTGTTTGCGCTTGCCATATACTACAGCGGTTTTAGTACCACTTTTCCTCATCTTACAATGCCGTTATAAACTAATTCTTTTTCAGACAAGCAGGGATATGGTCAACACATGCCATTCACTGGACTGTCAAACAGGCGAAGGCGCCAACACAGCAGACTATTTGGGAGACGTTACATCACTTGACCCATTTGCAACGGAGTGTGGAAGTTCAAGCATATTAGCTGAGGCAAATAGCACCTACAATTGATGTCAATCCCCAAAAGCCAACAGCTGGAATTGTAGTTGAGAAACAGTTATTTTGTTAAACAAAACTTGTTTATTTCTGACATATCTGATTGTTTTGGAGAATACACGTAAATAAATACCAATGTAAAGCTGTTGTGTCTTTTAATACCCTGCCAAAATCTTGCTGGGGCATTATGTGATGCCGATATGCGGCCGAGCAGAGGGGCGGATGACAGAGTGGTTTCCGGACGATAACTCCATTACCGTCTATCGGACCGCTTTCAAACTTCAGAGGGTGGGTGGAGTAGGTATGGGGAAGAAAGAAAAATCCAAGAGGGTCCCCGGCGGCAATCTTCAAAATTGGTTTCCTGATGATAGCTCTTATCATTTATCCACTCGCTTTGAAACATCATAGGGTTGTTAGCATAGGTCTACCCAGGGCGGACACCTGTCGAAATTGATGATCATCCGCAATCCAAGATTGCCACCAGCCACTGTCGGCCATCTTAAAAATTGGTTTCTAGGTGATTGTTCTGTTACCGTTTATTGGATCATTTTGAAACTTCATAGGGTGGTTGGGCTATGCCTCAATAAGAAAGCTATCGCAGTCGACGATGGTTCAAAATCCAAGATGGTCGCCAGTCACAAGCTGCCATTTTGAAAATCGATTTCTAGATGCTAGCTCTGTTGCCATTTATCAGATCGCTTTGATACTTCATAAGGCGTTTGGTCTAGTTCTGGAGAAGAAACATATCGAACTCACCGATAATCTGAATTTCATGATGGCTGCCATTTTGAAAATAGTTTTTGGACGATTTGGACGATGCCTCCATTATCATTTATGTGGTCGGTTTGAAACGTCATAGGAGTACTGGACTACGTCTGAGGAACACTTATCGACATTGACTATGATCAGATATAGCCAAGATGGCCACCAACTACCAGTGGCCATCTTTAAAATTGGTTTCCAGATGATAGCTCTGTCACCGTGTATCGGGTCACTTTGAAACCTCATAGAGTGTTTGGTATAGGTCTGAATAAGAAACATGGAAATTGGCGATGATCCGAAATCCAAGATTGTCACCAGCAATTGCACCCATCTTGAAAATTGGTTCCTGTATGAGAGCTCTATTTACTTTCTCAAATATGTTTTAGTATCGGTACCTCATTTGCACACCAATGTTAGGGGCAGATAATCGCATACATGATGGTCACCACACCCCCATGGATTGACATCACTAATATGTACATGTATACACGTAATTTCTGTTTCAACATCATTACATTTTTGCATCTCATTCTTATGGACAATTCAGCCCCTATTGGATGGGTTTTGAAAGCCTAGCACCACACATATAATGACCATCCCTATTTGCCTTCTCAAATCTGATTTAGTATCACCACCTCATTTGCACCTCAGTATTATGGGAAGATAACCCCATCCATGAAGATCAATACACCCCACATATAATTGGCATCATTAACACTTTACTGGTCAGATTTGGTCGAGAAATTTATATGATCTCATTGAAAATGCCCTTTTGCACGCAAAGAGAAGACTTTGAAATCTTACCATTTTAATGACTGGCGCGGTTATTTAGTCAGGCATTGCAGTGGTAAATTTTCCAAAAATATTCTACTCTTGCAAATGGACATTTCTTAAGACCACTACAGAAGCCAATTTTAGTTTGAACACTATTTTTTTCGTAAAAAATACAGAAATTTGTAATTAAAGTATGAGTAGTAAATCCTTTTTGAATTTTGGGGTGACTATTTCTACAATGTCTGCTAAAACAAAGTGATCCAGCTGGACCAGTTCCGATTATAAATGCAGTGATCCGTTACTGATCCGTATGCGGAGAAGGTCTACAGATTACAGGATCAGTGGTTAATTTATATCCCTATATAGTAGAATCAAGTAATCACTAGTCCTGATATCCACATGTAGGAGCGCATCTGTTTTAATTTCAGAGATTCTGGAGTGGAGTACATGAGTAAATTGACCCCAAGCCTGCTATATGTACCATTGAATTGCTAGGTAGCATTTTCAGAAAACTGAGTGATCGTTGTTTATGCCTAAATGCTACTATAACATTAAAACTATTTTCAAACTATTCTGCTGGTCATAGTGCACCGCTAAGCTATTTTAAAGTGATAAATGAGGTTCATCGTAAAAAAAATCCCAGCATTGTTAGCTCGCCTAACGTGGCTTCTTAAACCGAATTTGGTTATATATAGGTTTTTGGGAAGGCCGAAACTTTCGAAACTGTTGATTTGACCATCTTGGATCATTTTCCGGCCAACAACGTCCATACTAAAGAGATAGGAAATGTAAAATATCTAAGGAATAGTTCGGCTGATCCCAATTATATTTGACAGGAAGCTTCCTTAGGGCATAGAGATCCAAGTTTATTCAAAAGAGGCCGATTTGACCTGCAGCCATCTTTGATTTTACGATATTTTTAGAAACACAATTCAATATCTCTGAAGCCGCTAGGTAGATTAATATGAAACTCGAGACACTTCATCTACGACAATAGCTGAAACAAGTTTGCGCAAGAGAAGTCGATTTACTATTTACTCATTTTTATAGATGCGTTTCCTAAAGATCTCTGAACTCGCGTGCTAAGAATATAGGTCAACAGTAAATCCTATTAGAACAAATAACAGGCCATTCAGCCAGCACATTATGTATTATTATATTAACCAAATTCGAGAAATAATTATCTTAAGCCAACTATAGCGCATGCAGTCTCAGTATTAGGCACTGAGCGTCAAGGACCTTGGAGTTCTTGTTGAATATTTATTGAGACACTACACATCTATGAGCCAGCGCCGCGAAAGCCGAATCCTATAAAGACACATTGTTTTTTTATTCTGTACATAGTGATTTAGAATTGCAAATTATATCACCAAGACAGTGCCAATAATCTCTGACTAGGTTGTTTGCATATAGTTTGTGAACGTTTTTAAAGATATTTAACATTCATAGATATGTTATGTGATTAGGTCTTCACTGCACTGCTTCCTGGACGCTTAATCCATGATCGGAAATTGATGACAAATAACGGGCTGGGCCTTGTACACACACTGTCATTTTAATTGCTTATATTGCCATTGTAATTGCCCCATGTCTGATATTCTTAGTATTCCACACGATATAGGTTTAATGCAATCCTTTTTACTGAGTAATCAGTCATACACTGCTTGGATGGAACCTGCTAAGACTCATGGCACAGAATAATTATAAACAATAATTGCATCGTTGTATCGATTATAAAATGATAGTTCCATCGATACTGTGCATTAAGTACACCGAAAAGGGTTGTTTACTCCAGTGTCATGTTGATTGTCATGACGTCACTATGTAAGTGCATCATTCTTATACATAGCCTCTCTCACAGCATTAAGTTTCCATTGAAATAACTTCATTCGCCATATTATGCATTATTTTGTTTCATTCGGGATGAAAACGTTAATGATCCAATTGCCATTATATACATATTGGTGGGCCGTTACGATCACTTTAACTGCTTTGACAGCTGTGAGAGATTAAAGGGTCTGCCACACATTGCCATCAGAGCATTAAGTTGAATGCACATTTCATCTATCCAGTCACCACACTGCGCGCATAACTAATTACGCTTAGAGTAATATGTTATGTTGATTGTAATCCAAACCTTTCCTCTTCACCCCTACCCTGTGCACGCATTATTCTTAATTTAAGCACATACAGATTTTGATTTTAGCTTGACGTTTTTTTAAAACTAACTTAGAATGCTATGCCCTTTTAACTATACTTAGTTCGATTGGTTCATCAAATTAAGTTAAAAAAACATAACAGCTGTTTTTCTTCACGCAGTGGAGACTGGCTGACAAATACACTTTTACTGCTGCATGAGTGCTGATTATAAAGTGTCAAACCCGAATATGAGGTATTTTAGTACTGTTTATAAAGTGTGAAATTTGAATGTGAAGTTTGTCAGAGTTGACTAAAAAGTGTGAAAGTTGCATTTGCTGTGTTTCCTATTCAGAGTAAGACGTGTTATAATTGTTTATTGTATTTGTACCAATGCAGACATTTGTATTGACAACTTATATTTGTATTGTTTGAAAGGAGAACAGGATGCCTCTTGGTCAGGTTTCATCGTCCGGTACAGAGATGGGTAGTGCTTATACACATTTTAATGAGAGCTCATGGGCCAGGCGATTAAAATTATGTTCAGGTCGAAGGACAGTTGGTGGTGGTGGTGAGCTGGATTATGATTCGTGGAAATACAACATTCAGCAATTGATCCATGAAGATAGTATTGAGGGGCAGGTAAAGAAACGGCTGGATCTGCATAGTTTAATACAGCCAGTGCTAGGGCTTGAGGAATGTAGGCCAGTCTGTGATAAACCTACACATCGATTTAGATGATTTTGTTACAATGTGGATTAAATAAGCACATGGCTTTCGAGTGTAGTGGAGTGACGAATGCAGCTTTAGTACAGGACAGGTTGCTGCAGAGAGATCATCACAAAGAGAGAAAATCCAAAGATTATAGAGCTGATAAGAGGGCTCAATGTGATGATTCAAATGGAACGTTTAGGAATTGCCAGTCACATATGTGTAATAGTGAGGTAATGCGACATAGAGACATCTTGTGACAACTAATTGGTAAGCGATGTGAATGTGACGTCATTACTGGTGGAATTGAAACTAGTGGTTTAATTAATACAGGCTTACAGCTAAGCATGGTTACTGCAGATTTCTACAGACGACACCTGTCTGATATACCATTGAACGCATTGTCCAACATTGTGAATATTGAAGTACCTTATGGGTTATAAAAGGGTGGGTGGTCCAGAGTATGTTGATCGGCATCTCGCATATCTACTGTTGGTATTGGTATTGATCTCTCCTTAAATGGCAGACCACTAGTCAGGTGATACGATTTTGTAATACAGCAATCTCGCCAAAATCCAGTTTGTGCATTGAAAATACATCTCGGTTTGTCTATAGCCAATAGAAATATTGATTCTTCCAACCGGATTCATCAAGGCAACCTTATAATTTGCCAGTTGCTGCATTCTTGTATATCGTATCAACTTTATGACAATTGGCTTTTAGTCCACTGCTTCAACTACCAATAGGGCATAATCATTTCGGCAGGCACAATGAACGATCCAGTTGGGATAGCGATAGCGCGACATGCATAGTTAGACATAGAGACCATTACCGTATCTTTGTGAATACCAGACATTGTCACTATTACTATTTAACACATAATCAACGTGGAAGTTGAGTGAGTTTAGATGGATCATCAATTATAGCCTAGTCAGAAAGCCTAATTCAGATAACAAATTATTGTCTCATTAGGTTCCACTACTATGCCACGTTTACTGACCACAATGAACCTCAGTCAAAAAGACCAAAAACAATACAAATTCGCAAACACGGACAAAACCTTTCAAAAAAGATAAAAACGATTAAAAACGAACAGAAATGGTAAACAAAAAGAAAACCGCGAAAATCAGTCACAAAGGACCAAGAATGGTCACAAATGATAACCCTAAATGGTCTAAAAGCATAAAAATGAAAAAATTATCAGAAAAGTGTCAAAATCCACCAAAAAGGACCAACATGATAAAGATCAATCAAAAATGACCGAACAACGGGAAAGATGGCAAAAATGGGTAAAAAGGACAAAAATAGTTAAAACAATAAAAAATGAACCCAAATGACAAAAAAATGTAAAAATGATCAAACACGGGAAAAAAGCATCACAAATAGTAAAAAATGAAGAATAAAACCCATCAAAAATTGTCAAAAATGGCCAAAAAATGTGAAAATGAGAAAAAAAAATGAGCAACAATTGTAAAAAATTATCAAAAATTGTCTAAAAGTATAAAAATTGAAAAATTACCAAAGACGACAGATATGACTAAAACCTGTGAAATGATCAAACACACGAACTTTTGTTCGTTTTTTAACGAACTTTTTAAAGCCTCTTTTAAAGAACAAAAATACTCAAAAACGGCAGAAAATGGTGAAAATCAGTCAAAGAGGAGAAAGAATGGTATAAAGGAATGATGAAAAATGGTCAAAACCATAAGAAATTAGAAAAATTACCAAAAATAACAAACAATGGTAAAACCCCTCAAAAACTACTAAAAAATTGTCATGTCAAAAAGGGCCAAAAATGGTCAAAACAGGTTGAAAAGAGTCAAAACCGATTAAAATAAAAAGATAATAAAAAGATAATCATGGCTGAATCATCAAAACCATCAAAAAGTAACCAGAAATGATACCAAACGAGAAAAATTATAAAACATTTCCAAAATAATTCAAAACCTGTCAAAAATGGTCAAAATGCATTAAAATGGCGAAAAATGGTGAGAACTGATTTAAAAAATGCTTCAAAATAATCCAAAATGAATCAAAATCAAACTTATCGAAATTGGTAAAAAGGACCAGAAATGGTAAAAGATAATCAACAACTGTAACAAATGATTAAGATTGGTAAAAAACTTACGAAACATCATTAGAAACTTGTAAAAGACATTAAAAATCGCTGAAAACCTTGCAATTCAGCAATAAAAGTGTTAATAGATGCTAATTCAGCAGTAAATGGGTCAATCATGACTTGCACCTTAGCATTAAAATGGTTAATAGAGGAATTAAACTGTAAAATGTTTAATTTAGACTTGTAATTCAGTATTAAAAGGGTCAATTTGGGATTGTAATTTAGCATTAAAAGGATTAATTGCGCCTTGCAATTCAGCATCAAAAAGGTTAATTGACACTTGCTATTCAGCAGTAAAATGGCAGCCGGAAGCCATATAAGTCAGCATTAAAGGTTTTATGGTGATTTGCAAATCAGTAGTAAAAGGTTAATTACCAGCGAGAGGTCATTCAGCCGTAAAAGTATTGATGGAACTGTCTTATGCCAAAGGGTCAACCGATGTATCATTATAATTCAGGAATAAAAGTGTTAATTCTCATGCGTAATCGTGCATATGTAGTACGTGGGTGTACCAAGATGGCTGACAGTCATCACATTTATCTTACTATTTATCTTATCATTTGGTTAACAGAACCTTCAAATTATGCTGTAAAATGGTTATTTATGCTCAACCATAAGCAATATAAAGCTTAATTGAACAGGAATAGTTGTAATTGAGACATGTAATCCAGCAGCAAAAGAGTATGAAGGAAGGATACCTACAATTTAGGAGTAAGAGGGCTAATTCTCAGCGAGTGGTCATTCAGCAATAAAACGGCTAATGGGACTGACCTATGTCAAAGGATTAATGGAAGTGTCCTGATAATTCAGGAATAAAATGGTTAATTCTGATATCATGTAGTTCTTGGTAGTACCAAGATAGCTATCAGTCACCGATAGTCTAGAAGGCAATAACATTTCCAACTAGAAAATTAATCCGAGTGTAATATATCCGTTTGTTATCTAAACTTGTCACCATATATTTACTCGCCGAGGAAAACTGAAACAGATCTGACCCTCTCTATTATGGAACCTGAAACGAGCCAGTTGTTATATATTATGTAGTAATTTTGGATGTCTATATTTCGACCGCTTATAGACTTGATTTTTCAAACTCTTTCTGTGGATGTCCCTGCACAGACTGACCTACATTTCAGAAACGTTGACCTTGTGGTTCTGAAGACGGTGGAAAAGGATTCTTCACAGGACGTTGCTTTGGAATATATACACTGTGTTATTGTTGTTTCTGTATCTCTGGAGTGTACTCATCACAAATTCACCGGGTGCCACTTTGGTACCCTTTGGCATTTTGAGTAAAAAATGATTCTTAATGCTTCGCGTTATAATGTACCACTCCCACATGTTTCGTCCATGAACCCGTCTCGGTTTAGCACGATCCATATCAACATGCATATCAAATGAAAGTTTGCAATGTGTGGAAGTCACCTATCACTATGATTCATCCATATCCTATCTTCGGCAGCCTTATTTGCTATGCGAGAAAGAAAACTTGTGTTTTAAGACTCTCGCCTACACCGTGCTTGTTATAGACAGGTTACTTGAAACTCGATAGACATCAAGATTCTACTCTGATTGTGTTATATTATTAAATGTATGATGAAATTTTCTCATAAACTACCTAAAATGGCTTTTCAGATGACTTGATTTTCACACATTTAGCTTTGCCTGTGTGTGTGTGGTGTGTTGGGTATGTGTGTCTGGGGTTGGGTGGAAGGGGAGATATATGACCTCTGCCTTACACATCGTTAGCTAACCCTGGTGGTGGATGATTTAGGAGAATAGTTATACTTGTCGTAGTTTACCGTTATCTCTTCAATACAATCTACCAGTGTTTCAATTCCATGCTAAGACTAGAGGGGCACAGAGACGCAGAACTGTGAATTATAGGGGTCCTATGCTAGATTTTGTCTGTATTTTTGAACAAAAACCTATGACCCTAATTAATATTTGGCAAGATTTTCAGGCGTTCCATTGGACCAACTGCCCATACTTTTGGGGGTCCCAAGCTACATTTTGGGGTATATACCCTCAAAAGAACTCTTAAGCGAATCCATGCAATTTATCATCACATTAACGTATGTTACCTCTCCTCTCCATTACTCGCTTCATATCACCATCTTATCGTATCACACCGACCAACCCACCCTACCCCTCATCCAAACCACAACATCACCATCCAACACCCATCAACGAAAGGAACGACCTCACCATATCCAAGCCACCCCTTCCCAGCCCAAACTTATGCACCACATCACTGTAACTCACCTTTCATAACTTCACATCAGACCACCCAATCGCTGCTCTCTCTATGCCATCTCCTTATCCTCTCTCATATAATCTCATTTTGCTTTATCCCATCCCATCGCATCAAGACCCACCTTATTCATCCGACTCTATCACTTCATCTTACCTCATCGCATGTTATCCATTCACACCTTATACACATCATATCTCATAGCATTAAGACTCAAGACACTCCGTCTCACCCACATCATCATCCCACCTACCTCACTTCAACTTTATATACCAGCCCATTTCATGCCATACCATCCCATTTCATCACATCCCATCTCTTTGCATCTGACCTCATCTCATACCAACCATTTCATCGCAGGTCATTCTACCACGCCTCATGCCACATGACACTACCGTATCCCATCCAATGTCCTCCCATCTCAGCACTCTCCTCATATCACTACCGACACCTTATCACCTCACCATTGTCTCTCTCTCCCCCTATCTCCGCCTAACTTCACCTCACTGTTATGAGTGGGGGTGGGGTGGAAGGCTATGTATTCATTCTAATCGCAACCAACACAATCTACCACCACATTACCATATCTCCCCTCTCATTTACTCTCTATTATTCATTACACATCACCTCATCTCTCTCCAACCCCACACATCATAAAACCAACCCACTACAAAATATGCCACCACACCAAAGTCAGACCACAGAACACCCACGTTTCACACCACACCACTGTAACTCGCCTTTCGTCATCTCACATCAGACCACGTCATCCCAGCTCTCCCTACCTCGCCTCCTTAATTATCTGAACTAATCTCATTTCATCTCATCCAACTTCGTTCCATCCCATCACATCTCAATGAATCCCATCTCACTTTACTCTGTCACCACATCCTACAATGTACCTCACCCGATTTCATCTCATCACACTATTAAAATCTACAATCCCCAACATCGCCGTCCAAATGCCCACCAACAACATCTATTACGCCACCACATCTAAGCCACTCCTTCCCAGCGCCATCTACCGAACCAAACCACTGTAACGCACCTTCCCTCACCTCTCCTCCGACCACATCATCTCAACCTTCCATACCCTACCTCCTTATCCTAACTCATCTCAGCTCATCCCATCTCACATCATTCAATATCACCATATCCTATCTCACTCTATCTCGTCACATATCTCATGGTATCCCATCACACCATATCCACATGATAACTCATCTCATCTTATGCGGCCTCATGTCATTCCATCCCACCCACATCACCCCACACCAACTAACCTCAACTTTATATTCCAGCTCCTTTCGTACCAACCATATCACCCCATTCCATCTCATCACATTCCTTCTCTTTGAATACGACCACATCGCATCCAATCCCATCCAATCCCATTTTATCTTGTCTCATCCTACCATATGTCACCCAGCATCATCTCATTCCACAACACACCACCTTATCCCATCCAATTTCCTTCACATTTCGTCTCATCCCCTTCCATATCTCATCCTCACCCAGACCATTCTATCCGACCCCATCTCGACCAAGCTCCTCGCATCGCATCCCAATCACGTCTCATCTCACAACAACACCAATATACCATCATATTATAACATCATATTACCCACCCACCCTCTCCTCTCCTCACCGCTGTCTCTCCACTCTAATCTCATAACCAAATGTCCACTCACTGGTTTATAGGCGATGCGCATTCCAATCACTCTGTCATAACCTACCATCACATTACCATAACTTACTTGTCCATTTCTCTCCATTATCCACTCCATATCCACGCATCACACCACAACAGTAAACCTCCACAACCACCACCACCAACAATATAGCCTGCAAGGAATGGGTGTGGGGTGACGAGGGGTTTCCTGTAGAGTGGGAGGTGGGTGGACCTACATCAAACGCACTTATTTTGTAAAATACATTCAATCCGCAATTATAGCAAAGCCAATGGATGTCAATTTAATTATAGCATGTCAAACACACAATTATCATTATGGTTAGGCAGTGCGTATACGTGAGCAGTGGCTGGGGTGGCAGGGGGAGAGTAAAGGGGGGTATTCCTCATGGTTTGCGGGTGATGCAAGCTGCATCTCTCAACCCTAGCTTGCATGCTCCTGTATCATTGTTTAAGGAGATATCAATTGCGCTATCATCATCGGATCAGGTAATCATATGATTTTAACGTTTAACGTAATGCGAAATTCGAACATAATACATCTCGTTTTAGAACATGCCTCCAGAAAGTGCATTTAGGATTAAGTGTCTTCTACTTGTCACAAGCTTTCATTTGATATGGATATTGATAACGTTAGAGATAAAATGTACAATTTTGCGTATAATGAATAGGTGGGCGTGGCACATTATAACGCGAAGCATTAAAAATCAAATTTTTCTCAAAACTCCCAAGGGTGCCAAAGTGGCACGAGACAGATGTGTAATTGGTATACCCCAGGGATAGGAAAACAACAATAGAACTTTGTATATACTCCGAAACCAGCTTCTGTCAAAAACGCCCCTTTTTCTTCCAGACTATGATGTTTATGTGCAGACCAGTAGAGGGTGGTTTGAAGAACGTGTCGCTGGAATGATTGGCGTGATAACCACACACGTACAGCGACATATTCTTTGAAGCAATGCTCGTCCTGGCCTGCAGATTACAAATGTCCACAAGAATCGATAGTGCGGTGCCTTGCTTGGAAACCGGGCTCGGACCCAGGTCTGCGTGTTTTGGGGTTGGGGCATATGAGGTGGTGAATGGAGTGAAAAGGAAAATACAGTTTCTTCCGACGCCATATTCACTGCCCAGTAGGCTAACAGCCGCCCAATATACCAGATCAGGGTTCGAGTCCGAATTGGGGGTGTTCTAAGAAGATTTTTTTTTATCTAGGGCATACGTTACATTAATTTAACTTAATGCCAATATAAGGTATCCGTCATGAATGTATATTTTATATTGCACACTCAAGAGCCCGTGGCTTACTGTGAATAATAAACTATCTATATCATCAAAGAGCATGCTATTTTTTTCATCCAGATCAACAACAACTACATAATTAATGGACGGATGGAGCGAAGTTGGGTGAGATGAAATGAGATTACTTCAGATAATTAAGGAGAGGTGGGGAGAGCTGGGATGACGTGGTATGATGTGAGATGAGGAAAGACGAGTTACACTGATGCGGTGTGAAAAGTGGGTGTTCTGTGGTCTGGCGTTGGCGTGGTGGCATATGGGTTGGGGAGAGATGAGGTGATGTGAAATGAATAATGGAGAGTAAATGAGAGGTAAGATATGATAATGTGATGGTCGCTTGTGTTGGTTGTGATTAGAATGAATGCATAGGCTCACACCCCACCCCACTCATAGCAGGGAGGTGAAGTTAGGCGGGGATAAGGGGAGAGAGACAATGGTGAGGTGATGAGGTGTCGGTGGTGATGTGAGGAGAGTGATGAAATGAGATGAGGATGAGATGAGACGGGTTTGGTTGATGTGGTAGGATAGGACGTAATGAGTTGGATGAGAGGAGAAGAAATCGAATGAGAATGGATGGGAGGACATTGGATGGGGTACGGTGGTGTCATGTGGCATGAGGCATGGTAGAATGACCTGCGATGAAATGGTTGGGATGAGATGAGGTCAGATGCAAAGAGATGGGATGTGAGGTGGGTGGGATAATGATGTGTGTGAGACGGAGTGTATGCATCTTAATGCTATGAGATATGATGTGGATAAGGTGTGAACGGATAACATGCGATGAGGTAGGATGAAGTGATAGAGTGTGATGAATAAGGTGGGTCTGGATGCGGTGTGATGGGATAAAGCAAAATGGGATTATGTGAGAGAGGATAAGGAGATGGCGTAGGGAGAGCAGAGATGGTGTGGTCTGATGTGATGTTATGAAAGGTTCTCCCATAGCAAAAAAGGCTGCCGAAGATAGGATATGGATGAATTATAGTGATAGTTGACTTCCACACGTTGCAAGCTTTCATTTGATAAGCATATTGATATGGATAGTGCTAAAACCGAGATTAGTTCATGGACAAAATATGTGGCCATGGTACATTATAACACGAAGCATTAAAAATAATTTTTTTCTCAAAATTCCCAAGGGTGCCAAAGTGGCACCCGGTGAATTTATGATGAGTAGACTCCAGAGATACAGAAAACAACAACAAAATATTGTATATACTCCAAAGCAACGTTCTGTGAAGAATCCTTTTCCACCGTCTTCAGAACCACAAGGTCAACGTGTTTGAAATGTAGGTCAGTCTGTGCAGGGACATCCACAGAAAGAGTTTGAAAAAATCAGGTCCATAAGCTGCCGAGATATAGACATCCGAAATTACTACATAATATATAACAACTTACTCCATTCAGGTTCCATAATAGAGAGGGTCAGATCTGTTTCAGTTTTCGTCGTAGAGTAAATATATGGTGACAAGTTTAGATAACAAACGGATATATTACACTCGGATTAATTTTCTAGTTGGAAATGTTATTGCCTTCTAGACTATCGGTGACTGATAGCTATCTTGGTACTACCAAGAACTACATGATATCAGAATTAACCCTTTTATTCCTGAATTATAAGGACACTTCCATTAATCCTTTGACCTAGGTCAGTCCCATTAACCGTTTTACTGCTGAATGACCACTCGCTGAGAATTAGCCCTCTTACTCCTAAATTGTAGGTATCCTTCCTTTATCCTCTTTTGCTTCTGAATTACACGTCTCAATTACAACTATTCCCGTTCAATTAAGCCTTTTATTGCTTATTGTTGAGCATAATTGACCATTTTACAGCAGAATGTGAAGGTTCTGTTAAACAAATGATAAGATAAATAGTAAGATAAATGTGATGACTGTCAGCCATCTTGGTACACCCACGTACTACATATGCACGATTACGCATGAGAATTAACACTTTTATTCCTGAATTATAATGATACATCGGTTGACCCTTTGGCCCAAGACAGTTCCATTAATACTTTTACGGCTGAATGACCTGTCGCTGATAATTAACCTTTTACTACTGATTTGCAAATCACCATAAAACCTTTAATGCTGACTTATATGGCTTCCGGCTGCCATTTTACTGCTGAATAGCAAGTGTCAATTAACCTTTTTGCTGCTGAATTGCAAGGCGCAATTAATCCTTTTAATGCTAATTTACAATGCCAAATTGACCCTTTTAATACTGAATTACAAGTCTAAATTAAACATTTTACAGTTTAATTCCTCTATTAACCATTTTAATGCTAAGGTGCAAGTCACGACTGACCCATTTACTGCTGAATTAGAATCTATTAACACTTTTATTGCTGAATTGCAAGGTTTTCAGACATTTTTGAATATTTTTTACTATTTTGTAACGATGTTTGGTAAATTTTTCCCCAATCTTTGTCATTTATTACAGTTGTTGATTATCTTTTACCATTTCTGTTCCTTTTTACCAATTTCGATAAGCTTTTCTTTCGGATTTGATTCATTTTGACTTATTTTGACGCTTTTTTAAAAATCAGTTCTGACCATTTTTGGCCATTTTAATGCATTTTGACAATTTTTGACAGGTTTTGAACAATTTTTGAGAATTTTTTATCATTTTTATCGTTTGGTATCATTTCTGATTACTTTTTGATGGTTTTTGTCGTTTTTTATTATCTTTTTATTTTAGACAATTTGTACAATTTTTGACAATTTTATATTGTTTTTAGTAGTTTGTAACATTTTAAAACAATGTTTGAGCATTTTAACCAGCTTGGACTGATTCTTTACTTTTTTCGGATCGGTTTTGACTGTTTTGAACCCGTTTTGACCATTTTTGGCCCTTTTTGACATGACAATTTTTCACCGGTTTTGGAGGGTTTTTTACCATTGTTTGTTATTTTTGGTCATTTTTCTAATTTGTTATGCTTTTGACCATTTTTCACCATTCCTTTGACCAGAATGTTATATAAAAAATAGACAAATTCATAATTATTATAATCTCATCAACAAAAACCTGGTTACATATAGTTCAATAGAAATACGATGCGATGGCAGAGAAATGGCTGAAGAATATTAATATACCTTCTATTAAACGTTAACAAGAAGAGTCCAAAAGTGTTTATGTAAATCACAAAAGGCAGACACTTATATGTAATTCATATGTTTGTAATGTCATATATTATTTTTGTCTCGGGAAAATGGGTAAAATAAAATAATTTCACAGACAACTGAGTGTCAGTGTTTACCTCCAGAAATGCAGGAGATGTCATCTGAAAGCATCTAGATTTCAAGATTTTCCTGGGGTGGGGTGGGGTGGGGGTGGAGAGGAGCCCCTCTAGAAAGAAAAGAGATCTCAGTTCGACCCCCACACCGCCGCGATCATCCACTAATTCTGGAACTAATTTGACTAGAATGTGTTTCTGCATTACGTCGGCTAAATCTATCAGTCAAATTCAGAATATTCAGTAGCTTTAGTATATGTAGGCCTACAAGGGTGGTAGTAAATCTTTAAAAATATTCTCCTCGAGCAAGTCATTCCAGTAGTGAATCTTGAAAAATAATCATTTTCGCTGCAACGAGACATGATAATATTAGAGTCTGCATAGATCGGATCAATAATGGTAATATCATGCGAAGTATACAATAGCTAGAATTAACGCCTCTTGTGTTAACTTAACCATTTAATGGCCAAACTGGCCAAAACAACTCTGCAGTGGTCTTGAGTCATGCTTGAGGTCAAAAGAAGAACATTTTTTAGAATTAACCACTGGAATGACTGTCTCGGTAACCGAGCCAGTCATTCCAGTGGTAAATTTTCAAAAGACTATTCACCTGATCTGCAAATGGATACTAGATAAGCGAAAGCTTGAAATTATCTTTACTCTTCTGCCTTTAATGCCCAAGCCGATCAAAAATTTCATAGGTAAATTTACAATAAAATAGCTTTCCAGTATTAAAATTTCTTGAAAAGTGTTGCCCATTAAAATGTTTAATCGATATAAGTAGTAGTTTTAGCGCTATGAATGCACAGATGTATGTGTTAGTGGGTGGCCTGACGGATGCCAGTGTAAACATAACACTTCGGCACAGACATGCACGCGTGTACGCATGCACAAACTCACGCACACAGACCATCCCACAACAACCACCTCCTCCCCTCCCCCACCCCGCTTTCTCCTAAGTTGGGCGAGGGGGGCGTTCTGAGGTTGTAGGCCTTTGTTACTGTTATTGTGGTTTAGTATAAGAGATATTTTAATATATTATGGGTACAAGAAATCTGTCCTAAAGTGTAAGATTCTAACTCTAAGCGCAGTTACAAACGATCAGTTAAGGAGGGTCTGAAGATAATGTGTGGCATATCCAGAGTAATAATATTGAACATTTTCTTCTTAATAGTAATTTAACAATCGATCTCATGCGGTTTGGCTTAGAGCAAATTGTGATTGGGTCTGTAATGAACCTTTCCATTTTTAGCTATGCCCCGCCCATCTCGAGGTTAAGCCCCACCCACACCTCGCTCGTGTTGGGGTCGATCGATCTCTGAACCCCGTGACTATCAGTTTCCAGAAAACTATGCAGGTAACCTATTGAATAAATTGAAACTAATTTGACTGGGCACTGTTGCTGCCATAACAAGCAACAGCGCCCCGTCAAATTAGTCTCAAAATATTTAACAGCATGTTTATTAAATAGTAGATAGATACAATTCGTACAACGTGTCAGACTATTAAGAGTAAAAGACTGGACAAATATAATTATTTATGACGTAGTGATTATTACGTCATCCACACGGCGCTTGGCTGATTATGACGTCATATGACGTGCGCTGATAGATGGATACACTGGAAAGGTGGATTTTCTATTTGCTTTCCTTCACTGAATAAAAATTTTGTCTCAGAAGAAAATGCAAACGCTTGTTTTTCAGCAAAAATTTGGTATATCTTTTCAATTTTTGCCAATTGCCTTTTAATTGTGAGTCGTTTATTATAGGCCACGTGTGGCCTCCTGTCATTGCATTGCGTTAGTAAAAAATATCACAAACACAAATAATCAGCAGATACACTGTGTGGCAGCTTGAAAACTAATTCTACACGCATTGCGCCGATATCGTCTCCATCGTTACTGTGATGAAAACAGTACCTACTTCTTCCTGAAATTAGCTTTCATCCAGTACTCACAGTAGACACACCATAAGGTGACGCGGCCCACCCTATATGGCGAGTGTGTCACTGGAAATACGTACACACTGCGTAAGGCCCTATAAATAGAAATGGCTTAGTATGAGAATACATAGGCGGACTTGCCCTTATGGAGAACTAGCCCAGGCCTCCCCTAATATTAAATATATTATTTACCAAAGGATCTGTAAAATGCGTGTGCTTTAATATTGATCAAACACTCGACTCGGTAATAACACACTCCGCCATGCTGATTTTACCAAAAACACGCTCGGTTAAGCTAAATTATATAAAACACGCAGAGCATTTTGAAAACAAGTTTATTCAAGATAGCCAGTAATAACTTTCAGTTTATTTTGAACAATATTTCGGTCAAAATAATGTGAAAGTTAATGTTGTAAAATTATCGTCAGCATGATATACGTAAATAAACCAGGTGGTCTCACATTAACAGCCCGTGCGTGCGTGCGTGCGCGTGGTATCTGTTTGTATACTGCATTACAAATACAACTGGAGCAACTATGGCGCTGACACTGAGACTTAGGCCGTGTTCTCACTAAAGGGTTAATCAGGAATAACACCATACGTCACTATGGCGTTATTCCTGATTAACTCTCTAGTGAGAACACGGCCGTATACACATTGAAACATTAGAACCGTAGTTTGGTTGGAACATTTGCTACCGTTTAGATTCGTTTAAATTCAATGCACGTGCGTAGATAATAAACATAGTTTACGACCATTTTATTACATGTATAACTAACTACGATGTGTATGAGTAATTTAATTAGTAAATTAAATGAAATTTATAGATATTTGATTGCAATTGCGTATTTCCCATATGGTACATAAATATTATATGAGATGAAGACAACTCCTCAGGATTTAGCGTAGAAAGCAAACGCATTGTGAAATAAAGGGAGAGTAGCATAGGGACCCGCTGTGCGCTATTGTTCTCCTGTGAAGAAATGATTGATGGGTGTAGGTGACGAGGTCAAGTGAAATTGTTGGAGAGCAATAGCGCACAGCCGGTCCCCTCCAGTCAAAAATTTGTGATGGGTACACGAGGTCAAGTGCAACTATATTTTACCATTGACGTAACCATCTTACATTTAGCCGTGTCTAGATTTAAGTCCTTATTTTCTGAATCAATGGATGGATAAAATCCATTCGTATCAGGGGTAATGCTAGCAGGTGCATGTAATATAGCATATCGCACTTTATGTCTATGCCCTGATGGCATTCAGACTTTACCCGACTAATCGCTAATATTATTTTCGAGTTTTGTGGGTGTAAATTTTACGGGCATGAGTCTGATTGCTGTGGCAATACACGTGAGCAGACATATACACCATATGGTGATCAGACATATGAAGAAGCATATTCAGCTCTTCCATATCGCATTTCATTATTCGAATCGCATGGATATACAGTGAGAATTATGTGGGAATGCTAGTTTCAGAAACCAATCGCTAATACCAATAGACTAAATGATTTTATCACTGAATTGGACTTAGCACATCCCAAAACTCCACGTGACATGCTATTTGGTGGGTGTACATCCGCAATTCGATTATTTCTGGAAGCGGATGAACATACTAAGCTAGAATATTTAGATTGTGTTTCCATGTACCCATCAGTGATGAAACAATGTTGTTTTCCAAACGGTGCATACGAGGTAGTAAGAGGTGATGATTTGAATGATAAGATGGTGTATGGCTTCTTCAGTCTTATTAAATGCAAAGTCCTCCCTCCTCGTGATTTATACTTTCAAGTATTACCTACTAAAATAAGTAAGTGGATCATATTCGTACTATGCACTGAATGTGCAAGAATCGGTAAATCTACTGTATGCGAACATGCAGAAGAACAACATTCATTATGTGGGACGTGGACCACTCCTGATCAACAGTTAGCTATTCACCATTGTTATATCATTAAAAAGATGTACGAAATCTGGCATTATCCTGAGTCATCGAAATATGAACAACATGAACAACATGGCGATAAGGGACTATTTCCTTAATACATTAACCGCTTCCTCAAATTTAAACAGGAAAGTAGTGGCTACCAAGACTGGGACTGTAATGAAAGCGATAAAGAGCGCTATATACAAAAATACTATGTGCACGAGGCTATACAACTCGACCCGGCGAAAATATCAAATAATCTGGCTCTACGTTTTGTAGTTAAATCCAGATTGAATATCTTGTGGGGCCGTTTTTCGGTATGTGATCATGCCAAGAATAAGAGGGTATCAATGCAAAAAGAGCTACTAGAGATTTTGAGTGTTAAAAGTAAATCTGTCAGGAGCATTTCATTCCTCAATGATAATCTTTTAATGGTGGCGTACTCAGTCAATGAAGAGTACGTTGAGTCACCATTAAATACCAACTGTATTCTTGCATCTTCCGGGACAGCTTATGGGTGAGCAAAACCGTATGAATTCGTGTGCTTACTTGGTCGCCATGTAGCCTACCATGATACAGAGTCTGTGTGGTATTTCTAGGTTCCTGGACGAGTGAAATCCCCTCCGACTATGAGTTAACAAGTTTTTGCGCACTCAGTCCAAAAAAACACAGTTTTGAAATGAAGCGTTGTGATGATCCATCGATTGTTAAACAGGTAATGAAAGTCAAAGGTGTAACGCTGGGTACTGAACAATTGAAACAAGTTAATTTTGATACAATAAAAAAATCCATCAAACAAATTATAAGCAATGGTGAAATTATGGATAGTAATAGCTACCCATCTAAGATCACGCATACATCTCAATTTAGAATTCTTTCAGTCAATAGTAGTAAGATCTTCAGACCCATCTTCAATAAAGCAAATTTTGAAACTGGATGATTTATCTTCAGTTCCATATGGTTACACTAGCGTAGTATAAATATAAATAGTAATGTTGTACTTTATCAGTCAGTTCATAAAGAATATCAGGGTTAACCATAGACGATGAAGCCACACTTGCTGCATGCTCTATGAGAGCGTATGTCATTAGTCAGTGCAATGATGATAAGGATAAGATGCGTGTATTGGTTATGAGGAGTATGCGATGGGTTTTAAGCGATGGTATAATTAACTACGGGAGGATTTTGATCATGACTCAAATTAGTATGTCGTTATTAACGGAATGTGGAATAGATACTGTCCAATGGATGTGAGTATTATTATTACAAAACCTCATTAGAAACCTCATTAGAAACCTTATCAGTTGACAATTTCTAATATTTGTGATATCATCTTCATTATGTACTCCTGAACCACAGTCACTATCGTCAACATAGACATGGATGCTATTGTTCATGCAGGTGGCTGCTGGATGCTATTGTTTCCAAAGCAATATAAATGATGTTGTCTCACATGTCACATCTATCACTTTCAATCATTCAGTATCGACTGATCAATGTTCGAAGTATTTAAAGCAATCATCATATTGGTGTGATCTCGGGAATTTGCTTAAAGTATGAACGATTCAATTTGGCAAAAATTGGTGTATCGCACTGTGACAGTTTCATCCTGATGGCTATCCTACTAAACGCGGAGTATATAAGCATAAAATCGTTTAGACAATGGTTGCATATGATTCCTGATCTTGAAGAAAAAGTATGTCACGCATACAAAAAGGAGGGCGTATAATTTACATATTCGTTGGACTCTTCTGTTTGCATATCTATCTATCAGCGACAATTTTCCCTGCATCAACATATGTTACTTTTTCTTCTCTGACATAGCTATGCGAGCTACAGATAATGGGTTGAACCTGTCAGATACTGAGTGGGAACTTCTGAAACTGAATGCTGACTCATTGTTATCTGCATTGCCTACCTTTAATGGTAAAACAGAACAGAACTCTGCAGAGGTGTTTTCCTCATTACCTCCGTGCTTTTAAGGTATACAGTAATCTGAACATGTGTGACATTCTACCTACTACGTCAATTAGCGATACTGATGATCCAGTATTGTCAGTGAACGTTTCATAGGATACTATAGACGCTATATACCATGATGAACTAAATCTCAATGCCATGGATATTGATGATGAACTAAATCTCGATGCCATGGATATTGATGATGATGAACTAAATAACGATGATATGAAATTATGCCAATATTATAAGAGTATGTATCACACATGGCATTATTGCCCTTCACCTAATGATCGCAAGAACAGCCATGGATTATTCGCGTATATGTTTTCTACAAAGATACAAAAGCTATCAGTACAAAATTGTTATGGTTGCAGTATAAATCATCCAAGTCAGGGCTAACATTCATGTTCAGGTATTGATTCTAACTTTAATCCAGTTGACAATCTCAAACTGTATTGAAGACGTATTACAAGATATGTGTGAAGATGAATATCATCATGATCTTAACAAACATTACGATTTAGATGAACATAGTTCTAATCGGTACTGTTTGTGTATAACATCATGGTTACGATACATCGTCGATATAATATACGATAAACAACTGTTAATGCCACAATATTGATGCCTTTAATTAATATATTGGGCTTAACCCTTTAATGGCGAAACCGTCCATAGCCACCCTCCTTAGTGGTCTATCAACTATACATCTATGCTTTTGAATATTACGAAACTAACATGAATGCGAGTGTGCAGCTTCCTATGTCAGTGCCCTGTCAAATTAGGTTCAAAATATTCATCAGACTCAAATAACCATTGCGCCACGATTTAGATACCTGTGGCAGTTATTCCAGCTGTAATTTACAAAGTTTGTCTTCTCTTGGTCCGCAAATGGGTCTTCCTCTAGCCTGCTATGGAGGGCAGCTATGTACATTTTTGCCATTAAAGGGTTAATCACGATATATTAATTTTCAGGAACAAATTTAGTCACTAAAGAGTTAAGTACTGATTTGTACTGGTTGTGTATGACGCCATGGTTTAGACGCATCGCCGTTGTAATATATGTTAATCAACTGATAACACCATAATGTCATTGCCTTTAATTAATATATTGTCTTAATATTGCAGTATTAGTAAACATATCATAGTTTGATGTTGTGTACTAGAATCATGTCGATGTAATAATATGTTCTTTCGTTTACGATGTCAGTATTAACAAAGGTTTAAAATGATTTAATTTGTTTACTCGTTGTCGATCATGCCATTGAATGGTGCACCCATCACCCCACGGTCATGCTATTGAATGGTGTACCCAGCACTGTACACTCTATTGGTAATGCGCATCGGTATGTTAATGTAGCACTGAATAGAGCACTGTGGTGATCTCTCCATAATGCATGACAAAATGCAGGCTGAAGCACGCAGTATTTTACAACACACCCCAATGGTCTTTACCAAATAATGACTGGTGGGTGTGCATTATTGATGGAGTAACGATTCAAAGATTAGTGCATTCACGTGTCTTTCTGCATTTCAGACAGTCATGTCTCGTAAATGTGAAAATATGTCATTATGTCATATCATGGCATCGTGCTTCTGATAGGGTCACCACCAATATATATATATATATATATATATATATATATATATATATATATATATATATATATATATATATATATATATATATATATATATATATATATATATATATATATATATATATATGTATGTGTGTGTGTGTGTGTGTGTGTGTGTGTGTGTGTGTGTGTGTGTGTGTGTGTGTGTGTGTGTGTAAGTGTTTGTGTGTATGCTGTGCCAGTGGAATGATTACGTATGCGAGTGAATGTAATGGCGTCAATGCTTGACTGTAATATGACATTACATCACCCCTTTGCCATGAGTGTCTGTGGTCCGACGCAGTGTGGTAAAACTGAAATGATAAAAGCATTAATATGAGATCCAACAGAAATTACTCCCCTCCACAGAGGATCGTGTACTGCTATGGCATGTGGCAAGATGGATATAACGATTTAGTATTTAAAGAGGGGGGTAAATGTTGAATTAGACAGAAGTTGTAGGACGTTGATGATACGGGACGATTTGATGAATAAATATGATGAAAATGTGGCTGACCTATTTACAAAACCTTCTAATTATGAGAACTGTAGCGTTATCTTTGTAGCACAAAATCTATTTACAAGTTGCATAATCAGTGTGACTTATCAGTTAGCTGTCACTACATGGTATTGTTTAAGAATCCATGTGCTACATCCTCTATATGCTCTTTATACAATCAGATGTATCCTTGTAATACAAAGTATTTGATAGAAGCATATAAGGATACTACACGCACACCTCACTCATATCTAAATTTGGATTTGAAACAATCAACACCAGACAATATTAGACTCCATTCAACTGCCCATCCAAAGGATGTCTGTTACATGTACATACCAAAGAAGTGAAAAAATGGCCCCATGTAATATAGGACAGCATTTACCTATGCTACAATATCTGCCAAAGTAAAACCACAGATCAGAAATGATGTACTCAAACAATGTTTAAATGAATTGATAGATGTGCTATGCAAGTCATGCCCTAATGTATTACGTGGAAAGGTATGACTTAATAAATCACGGTACAAGCAACTGAGTATATATAAATGTCATATGTGTGTGCTGACCAGTCGTGGAGTACCATACTCACGTAAAAGACGTCGGTTACAGACAGGGGAATTTTCTGGAGCCATATTACCCACAGTGATTGACACACTACCACCATTATTTGGTAAACTGTTCACGTGAGAAGATGGAACATGTACATAAGATGGCTTTGGTACCACATGAATTGATAGGCAATTTAAATGAACAGAGTAAAATATCTCTGCTACAGACAGTATCAGTGATACGTAAAGCTATTAGGCTTGACAACGAAATATCCAATATATTAGCACGACACGATATGTCTGAGCATGAAAAGTCGACATCGTATTCGTAAGTATTGGATAAATATAGGCGTTGCTATCAGCAATCAATAGGGCAGCAACCACACCACCTCTTCAACCCATGCCTACGTCAGATTCACTGCCTACACAAATACTTGATTGTACAATGACAGGAATACCCAAGACATATAAGACACAAGCCAGTGGAATAATTGATATTTTGCGCTCAGTTCCTGAACGTTTTAATGTTAATGATCTAGGTGAAGTAACACTAGAGGGTATGTTTTACCCAAAAAAGTAATATACTCGATCTGCTTACTAAAGTTGTTGCTCATGGGCGCAAACCTCAACACAGCAGTATGCTCGATGTCACAGAGGCCAAGTTTCTTAATCTGCTACGCAACTTAAACATACCACGCAGATTTGTCGGCCAAGAGAAAACATTGCAGCAGATATATAATGTCAATGATAATGATGATGACATCAGTGAGTATGCATCTTGTGCCGTGAGTAAAAGGATGCGTAGCAAAAGTACAGGTACACCATCTGTTACTGAGTACACGCCTTCTCTAGCAGGTAACAGGAAGAAAAAGAGCAAAGCAAAGAGATATACTACACCAGTGTGGGTGAATTTAGTGAATTAATGAATGATGCTAAATTGGTGAAAGTATATTATGATCCGAAGCATTCTGCCTCCTTTGGTGGAAAGGAAAAGTTATACAATGCATTTAAAGGCAAAATATATTGAAGAATGGTTAAAACATCAGGTTGTACCCTTCACAGACCATGGAGAAAAGGTTTACCAGACGTAAGATAATAGTAATGGCTGTTGATGCGTTATGGCAGGCATATCTGTGCTCGATGGGAATGCTAGCCAAGGAAAACGATGTCGTGTTATACCTACTCTGTGTTGTTGATGCACACTCGAAGTATGCTTGGGTGGAAAATCTGTATAGCAAAACGTCTGCATCAGTCAAGAAAGGATTAGAAGCTGTTCTGTCACATACCCAATGATGCCCACATGCTATTCAAACCGACAAAGGTGGTGAGTTCGTCAATGAAGCAGTCAAGAAATATTTGACTGAGAATGGAATACATTTCTATACCGTGCAGAATGAGCTGCACGCTGCTATGGGTGACCATTTTCAGCGGACACTAAAGGGCCGAATATATAGATACATGACTCATAAGAAAACGAGAAGGTGTATCGATGTGTATTACCTAGTCTAGTCGCATCATACAATAAAACTGTACACACCAGCACACGTATGCCACCAATACATGTCGATCATAGTACTGAGCTGATCGCATGGAAAAATATATATGTAGGGAAGAACCCTAAACTAAAGAAAAATACACTGAAATCCAGTGATCATGTGAGAATCTTGCAGGCAAGAATGCCATTTGAGAAGGCGTATCGCAGGCACTGGAGCCATGAATTGTTTAAGGTGAACAATGTTCTTTCTGACAAATATCCGATCTTATATAAATTGGAAGATTATTCAGGTGATCCAATTATTGGAACTTTGTATCATGATGAGATTCAGAAAATTGGTGCTGTAAAAGAAGATAGAAAATATGCAGTGGAACAGATAATTAAGAGTAGGAAGGGAGCTAAGGGAGTACGTGAATATTACGTCAAGCGGCTCGGCTATCCCTCCAAGTTTAACTCGTGGGTTACTGAGCTCAACACTATACACCATTAATAATGGACGAGTATATAGAGAGACGTTCAGATCAGGAAATGTGGTGTGAAATGGGTTCGCATGTACCAACGGAGGAGATAGTATACCTGGCGCAAGCCATAAGCATTTTTATCATGATCATTACATGTATCGTGAATCTGAGTATACAGAATGGTCAGCCATGTATCTGGATATCGCTTCTAAGTGGTTGCTTAGGGTATATATTATCCAGTCCACGCATTAATACGTCAAAGATACCACAACTGTCTTTGGAGAATGAATGAGGACCAGTTTTATGTGACGCTTCCGAGAAATAGTAGTACACAGTACTATCCTAACAATAAGATATCCGAGTTTAGAATGCAGCTACAGACGCCATTGTCATTAGATGGTGAGTGGGAAGTGGGAATCTCAAGCGTACTATATCCCAGGAGCTGGCTTACTATTACTAGAGAAAGTTACGTACAAATATATGTGTGGAGTAAGACAAAGAAGAAGAAGAAGGATGAGGAGGATAATACCAAACCTGGTATTGTAGTGGATGTTGATAAACCAACACCTGTTGATCTGGACAAACTCAAAAGAAGGCCTCAGAATGATCAACCTAGTGCACAGGGAAAAAAGCATATTCGGTGTTGTTTTCTTGAACTTAGCGAATCACATATTATAAAAGTACCAAAGGGATACTATGTGGTGAAGAACATGGTGGACTATATAAATGGACAGATAGAAAACCATCAGAAATTTAAGAATAAAAAAATCTTTCTCAATTTTTATTTACATTGTGCGACTCTTGTATCTCTTATGATTAGACGTAATTATGGTATTAAGTATTGGCCCAGAAGTATCAAATTTAATTGGCTACGACGAAAAAAATACTGCGACGTTATCTCTCACAGCATAGTAGGTGACACATCAGCACTACTGCTCAGAGTTATTCCACTGTCTAGTACTGATTGTGGGAAAGATATATGCCAGTGGACGTTTCCAGATATTCAGTACCACTCCATGTCAAAGAACTACATCGATACCATAGGAATACTTATAACTGATAGGTCAGGCTCAAATATACCATTCGAGGACGGAGCGTCACCGAGTGTACTCTGTCTACATTTCAGATAATGACGATGAAAAGATTGAGTAATGCTAGTGCCTTGGGGTGGTATTATGCCAGTCAGCCTGGTTATTGATGTATTCCAGTATTTGTAGGTACACGATACCAGGCGGGCTATGGGTTAGGTAATATCCTAGGTGGACTACTACGTTCATCAATACCGTTCACAAAAACTGTTGCCAAGACAGTAGGTAAACACACTCTTAGCATGGGAGTTGGGCTAGCAGAGGATGTAATGGTGTGAAAGAATGTTAAATCCTCATTGAAATCTGGAGCACATGGTGTAGCTAGGGCTCTGAGACCACAGGCTGTAACAGCAGTACATGGAAGATTAACCAAACCTAAACCAAAACATAAAAAGAGGAGTAATGTACGTAATGCTCAGTCAGTGCGCATGACACCGATGAGGACGGGACACAATACACGTCAAAGAACAATTTGGACATTTTTCAGACATGTCCCATAGTAACGACGTTGGAGTCAACAAAATGGGAACAGTTTCAATCTGTATCGAGCTTATCAGATTCTGGACTGATCGAGTTTTACATTAGCAGATCTTCGGATCGATATTTAGATCTTATCCAGGCTTATATCTCGATTAAAGTTAGATAGTAAAGCTAGATGCGGCGGGTACTGAGACACGGCTCGCAGTTGATGAAAAGATGGGTTCTGTGAATAATCTCCTTCATATGATGTTCTCACAAGTTGATGTTTTTTTGAATGGAAAACGTGTCAGTGGCTCGAATGAAAATTATGGTTACCACCATTATTTTGAAACATTGCTTAATTATGGAATCGATGCCGCATCCTCACATCTCCAACTTGCTATATGGCGAATGGACTGGACGATGCTGGTGAATTTGATAATGTCACTGATACTAACTTAGGATTTCAAGCATGCAAAAAATGATAGCTGAAAGTAAGACAGTGGAATTAATTGGTCGCATACACACGGATACGTTT
Source organism: Chaetoderma sp. LZ-2023a (assembly GCA_034401795.1). Classification (NCBI taxonomy): domain Eukaryota; kingdom Metazoa; phylum Mollusca; class Caudofoveata; order Chaetodermatida; family Chaetodermatidae; genus Chaetoderma; species Chaetoderma sp. LZ-2023a. The sequence continues at coordinate 136,175,698 of CM067369.1, read as the reverse complement.
CTGCAGGATCGATTTCTGGTCGGATCCATTGATTTGAGAGTACACCTGTAGCGGAGTAAAGACGCTTTCACTATTATGTCTACAGACGATCTCAAACCTAAGCTGAAGTTATTGTTGGATAACTTATTTGTACGTAGAGTTATACCATCCTCTGATCTGTTAATATCGCATGCAGTTACTCTGAGAAAGACAAGTCCTAAATACGCTATTTGTCGTGTTGTATGTAAAACTTTTATGGTACAGAGTGGCATTATGAGCGTGGATAGGGATAATATATTTATCGGACAGCTGCCTACAAGAGTATTATTCGGTTTTGTACCAAATGACACTTATAATGGTGGGGTTACTAAAAACCCATTCAGGTTTTATAATAATAAGACTAGTTACGATACATGCTATATTAATGGGAAAGAGGTGACAACATCGCGAATATACACGTCATTTAGTGACGACATTTACTCTGATGCCTACTTTTCGCTGTTCAGTGGTACTGGAGTGCTATTTAAAGAGCAATTCATAAAGCGCACTTCAGATATGGCACGCCACTATTCGCATGGGATTTACTCCTGATTTAGCTGATTCGGTGCACCGATACCCTACACGTACTGGGTCATTAAGAGTCGTCTTCCATTTTAGTGAAGCACTACCTGATACAACAAACGTAATTTGTTATGCTGAATTTGATAAAACAATAGAAATTGCATCAGACATAGTAGTATAGCCGGTAGTGGAACAATACCACCACCCTCCACAGGCAACAGTTCCACAATCCACGGCTCCCACTGCCCCATCAATTCCTGAGGCATAAGAATTTGAGACATGGGCCATACAAATACATACAAGATACTCAGGCCCAAGGTTTAAGATCCTTGATATGGACTTTATCAAACATGCATTATAATACATGCAAATGGCTCATGCGAGATAAGTCTGTTCGATGCTTAAGGAACTGTGTTGGAGAATATTGTGGGACACACAATGATCAGTTTCGGAAGGCTGCTGTTGAGCTGAAGCCATGCAGAGGATGCGGGGCAGGTATTTATATAGACCGTGGACTATGTAAAGCATGTGGGGGTTGTAAACATTCCAACAGAATGAACTACAAGAAGGCCTGTGCCAGGAGAAAGTTCAGCTTAGTTATGGACGAACTTAAAATGCATCATACGATGCATTTGAGACAACAACTCTTATAAAGGCGCTTCGAAGATGGGCAGAAATCAAGCATTTAGAGACAGCCAGTTTAAAATCTAATATATAGACCTTGCAGCATGGTTACTATAACACAGCTTTAAGTGATGGCAAGGAAATTCGGTCTTAGAGACTATTCTAAGGCCCGCAAAGCTGACCTGCTCCAGATGATTGCATGTGCCGATGCTGAGGAGTGACGAAAGCGACTCCCCGCCCTTGCCAAGGAGTGGCTAAAGCAACTCTTCCGAGCACAACAGACAGGGAGTATCTGGCGCTCAGCTCTGGAGATCCATGGAACCCTCACAAGAAAGCACAGCTGCACCGTGACCTTCGTCAGTTGTATGCGAAGAAGACTGTCAGCCTACGGGCCAAAGCTGTAGCAACTCGGATGGCAAACCATACACAAGAACGCCTACCTCTTCTACAGAGAATCAGAAGACGATTGATGAGGGGGCTGAGATCTAAACCCTTGGTCCAGAGTATGAGGTGAGAAGGTCAGCAGATTCTCAATGAGCGTCTCGGTGAGAGGGGGACAGAGGAGAGAGGATGGCGAACAGTATGCTGGAAATTCTTCAGAGGACTAGAAGGAGACATTACAGATCGTATCATTGAGAGGATCCAGACCATGCAGAATGCCTTCTACCTTCGGTATACCCACACCTATCGAATCCGCCACATCGAGGATGGTAGGGTGATGCTCTTCGACAAGAATGCTCCAGTCCCTGGATGAATACACTAGGAGCGGCCCAGACCTGGGTGGTGGTGGGCAGAGAGCAAGCCCGCCTCCACCCAGACAATATCAATCAACCCAACACCGCATGGGCCTTCATCAGATCAATCAACGTTGAGGTAAAGGTTGTCATCGACCACCAGCCTCTGCTAGAGACAGGTTCCCTCCCGACCTGGCTACGAGGGAAGAAGGGAATGGCATCACTCAATACCTACAAGGATAACATATTGAAGATTTTGGATCTCCGGGTGGTCGCTATTTCATTTAGGACTTACTCGTAAATATAAGATATCCATTGGGGTCATGACTTCCTGCAAGACAATCCGATATCTACACATGCCCCTCAACCAAAGTTAATTAGCCGTCTCTTAAGGCCTTAAGAGAGTGATAATTAACTCATTGTGCAACATCAACAACTAAACCCACTATACCAGGGCTATCCGGACTGACACAATAATACTGAACGATAAATAGCAAACGTAAACAATACGATAATCCGAACTAATATCACGTACAATACGCAGTAAAACAGGCTAAACAAAACAGTTGAAAGCAATCAACTAGAAATCGTATAAATAGTTCAATAAAATGATAAACAGTTCACTGTCATGCAACAATCATCGCATGCCAACATTACGAATTACGTTAAATTACGACGACAATACGGTAAATGATTGGCACAATAATACTATTGTTCCTATAGAATACGATACTTGAAATAAAGTTTACGTGTCCTCGTATTCCTCAGGAATGTTATGTAATTCGACGTCCACCCATGCGTCAGCCGTCGGGTCGATCTCGGTCCTGGCAGTAGCGTTAGGCGACGACACGGCTGACATCCTCAATGGCATAGGCAGTTCTGCAGGTCTCCACGGCCGTTGGGTCTGAGCGATCCGTGGAAATGGTGTCATGGCCGCATGTGGCTTTCGTTTAATAAACGTCCACATTCGTGAGAATACGCCACACTTATATAACACAAAAACAATCACAATTAAACAGACGACGGAGCCCGTCGAATATGAGAATAATGAACATATGCCGATGCGATCGACCATCACTGGGTCGACCTCCGATAAAGGTGCTAGCGGCACATATTTAGACCTAACTAAATAATAATATATATATAGTGACTCGGTCGATTAGCTCACCTGGTATTTCAAATATGAATTTCATTTAGGACTTACTCGTAAATATAAGATATCCATTGGGGTCATGACTTCCCGCAGGACAATCCGATATCTACAATATGTATCTGGAGATGTCTAGCAGTCCAGCAGGGTGCGAGAGCTGATAGAAGTACAACTCCTGCACGGGGGCTTGTTAAACAGTTCTATGGCCTGAATAGGCCTGTGGCTGACGCAAGACAATCCGATATCTACAATATGTCTCTGGAGATGTCTAGCAGTCCAGCAGGGTGCGAGAGATGATAGAAGTCCAGCTCCTGCACGGGGGCTTGTTAAACAGTTCTATGGCCTGAATAGGCCTGTGGCTGACGTACCAAAGATGTCCCTTGACCAGCTGTACAAGGTATAGAGTTATTTGCGAAGAGAGGGATTCGTGTTTATGAGCCCGCTGAAGAGGGCATCTGGCATATGAACAAGAAATCTGCTCACTATCCGAGCGTCATGACCATGGAGTACACGACTACCACGCCGTCTTCATTAAGAACATCTCCAAGCTGTCCCAGACTTTCAACTACGGGCACTGTCAACAGAAGTTCACCTAAGCATGTAGTATCCATCGCCATATGGACCGCTGTACAGGGGCGTGCGTGCGTGCGTGCGTGCGTGCGTGCGTGCGTGCGTGCGTGCGTGCGTGCGTGCGTGCGTGCGTGCGTGCGTGCGTGCGTGCGTGCGTGCGTGCGTGCGTGCGTGCGTGCGTGCGTGCGTGCGTGCGTGCGTGCGTGCGTGCGTGCGTGCGTGCGTGCGTGCGTGCGTGCGTGCGTGCGTGCGTGCGTGCGTGCGTGCGTGCGTGCGTGCGTGCGTGCGTGCGTGCGTGCGTGCGTGCGTGCGTGCGTGCGTGCGTGCGTGTGTTGTGTGTGTGTCTGTGTGTGTGTGTGTGTGTGTGTGTGTGTGTGTGTGTGTGGGTGGGGTGGAGAACGACCATCGATTGCCCCGGGATGAAGGTAGCGGTACCGCAGTCAGCATAAGAGAAAGCTTTCTATCCACCCCAACCAGCCGGTTCAGCTGCTACTCATTGGATTGAATATGAGTCAAGGAACTGATGAATTCACATACACCATACAAAGTGTGGTCATGGTGGCGAGCGTTGGATCGAGGGGCACGCGTAGATGGTTATGATCTGACAACTGACCCAGTATACCTGTTCCATGGCTGTCACTGGCATGGATGTTCACAACACCAGCGAGGTGGGGATGCCGAACAAAGATACCACAAGATGGTCGCGAGAGACGAGAAACTGATAGCAGCTGGATGCACGCTTGTGGTACAGTGGGAGTGCTGTATAAAACGTTGTCCATGTTTCCACGCACTGGTGTGGACGGTACCATACCCACACTTTATCATCTATGACTTTGACGCCCTTCTAGATGGGATCAAGACACACCCTACAGAGACTCTCGTGATAGAGAGTGCCCACATACCAATCTCGTGTCAGACGGCTGCTCCTTAGATGATAGCGCAAGCTCGCCAACCCACCTCTGCAATGCTCCAAAGTGCTGATCTCAGAGTTCATGCAGGAGATCCAACTACGAGCCTCCACGATCCATGTAAGGGTTCGGTCACAGTATCTACCCGCAGATTGGACAAGTTACCAAAACGACAGCAGCCACTTATCAATGAGTGCTGTGATCCGGTGCCTTCATCAAGAAGTACTTCGTGGATAAGCTCACAAGTTCTGTGCTAGGACATGAAACAGCAGGCACGGTGAAAGTCGCCAAAAAGGCTAGCCAGACAATGTTTCTCATTACACCTGAACTGAGGTTTCTAGATGTGCTGAACTGCCTTGGTCCTGGGATCTCCTACAAGGCGTGGATCAAAGCTTATGGGTGCACACAACAGAAGAGCTGGTTGCCTTATGAATGGTGCGACACGCCCAAGAAGCTCGACTATCCTGGACTACCTGATTATCTGGCGTGGTGGTCTAAGCTTTTAAAATGGTTACCTTCTTGAGTTGTCAGAGTGGAAGCAATGTAAGCAGACCTTCAGAGATCAAGGGATGTAAACATTTGCTGACTGGCTGTGATACTACAATAACCTGGATGTCAGTCCATTCATCGAAGCTCTTGAGCAGATGCGACAATTCTACACAGAACAAGGTATTGACATTCTGAAAGATGCAGTCTCTCTTCCGGGAGTGTCACTACAGTATCTACTTCGCGGAACTGCTCAAAATATGCCAGATGCTAGCCTTTATGCCCCAGGCAAGGAAGCCTACGAGATGCTGAAGGGTGCCGTTGTCGGTGGACCCAACATCATGTTCACAAGATACCATGAATCAGGTGTTACTCGAATTCACCGAGCTAAGCGAGTCTGTCAACGTCTCCTTGGTTATGATGCGAATGCTCTGTATTTGTCAACCATGACCATGACCCAAGCAATACCTTGTGGTAAAGAAAGTGTACGACGGTGGGGTGGTCGTGTAGGCAGTGCTATTGAACGCTTTAAGGAGAATTTGCTAGTGGACCGTTGGTTCAGGTTTGCTGAGGTCGACATTGAGGTATATACAGCGTTATGGCCAAAGCTCAAAGAGATGTCTCCCATCTTCTATAATCATGAGATCCCAGAAGAGGCTATACCTCCGGAGATGCTTGCATACCTTGATAAAACAGGTCGCCAAAAGTCTACAACTAGCATGCTCGTTGGTGCACTCTCTGGTAAGAAGAGGGTAGTGTATGCACCAACTCTCAAGTGGTACCTTGCCCACTGGTAGAGATTACTGATATCTATCGCACTATAGACTACACCTCGCAGAAACCTTTTGAATGGTTTGTAGACTCTGTTACTGAGGCATTGTCATATCGGAGATGTTGGCAAAAGTAAAGCTGTGGTGGCTGATCTCTTCAAACTCCTCGGCAACAGTGCATATGGGAAGCTGATCGAGGCATTAGAACATCATACCACCACGAGCTTCACTAAGGATATAACGAGTGGTAGACAGAGCCTTGCATAGCACATGGTTCGAGGACCTAGAGGAGATCGGTGATTCCTACAAGTTGCAGAGCCATAAGGCTAAAATCACCATTAGTCGCCCCGTCCAGGAATGTAGTTCACGAAGCTGCGAATGCTGGAGTTCTACTACGACTTCCTCGACCGCTACATAGCTCGTGACAGCTTCAAGTACCTGCAGATGGACACAGAGTGTGTTTATATCACCACAGCAGGCTCCGACCTCAATGAGGTGATACGCCCAGAGATGCTAACGATGTATGAGGCCTGCAAACGGGACTGGTTGGCATGGGACAAATGCTCTGGCGGCACTCCAGGATTGTTCACGCTCGAATTTGAAGGCACTGATAACACCAGTGCTCTCTGCTCGAAGTGCTACTACGTGGAGAATACAGACCGCTGGAACAGCAGGAACTCGCAAGTGAAATGCCTGACCAAGGGAATGTCCAAACGGCAGAATGACGTCTCCTGGCAGATGTTCTACAGCGCCCTCCATTGTGTAGTGGAGAGAGCCACCAATCGAGGCCTCCGTCTGCGCAACCAGGGTGTGGTGAAGTATGAACAGGAAAAACTTGGTCTCTCCGCTTCCTACGATAAGAGATATGTGCTACCAGATAGTGTCCACGCCGAGCCCATCGAGTATCACAGCCCAAACGCGGCACCGCCTACCATGGTTCAACCAGCGCAAGCGCAAGTCAGTGCTTATGATCTGGAAGATGTCTACTTGACGTAAGCACTCCGGGTGGAGGTAGCTGTACTGGTTTCTTCTTGGAGGTGGTGTGACCACCAACTGATTTCTGCCCTCCAAAGACGATCTGTTGGAGAACTTTAGCAAACATCGACATTTAAACCAGTATATAGCTAGACGTTAAACATGCAGCAGTACGTGCGGCATCATGATGGAGTGGTTGAATCCGAATGAATGCTAAGGCATACGGTCTCTAACCAACTCACCACAATGCACTTACTAGTATTAACGTATGAACACCGTGAATTAAAACAATAACCAGTGAGCGGGTTCACGTGTTATTATCGATTTAAAAAAAATCTTTACATTGTAATATCTTGCCAAATATCAATCTCACGTCATTTGTTCACCAGAATGTGTTTTTATGTATGCGAGTGCACTCAAATAATCAAGTGCTAACACATGTTCATAAGTGTCGCCTGGACACTATTGTTCAGAAGTGGGCTATTATTCAAGCAGGTAGCCGATGTGCTCTCATGCAGTATAATTATTATATTTTATAGTCTGCGATATGAAAGACGTATTTCATGAAAAACATTCAACAGCGTTTAGCAGCGTGGTTTCCAAAAAAGGTTAATACAACTTTAAAAAATTACTGTGTCCGATTACATACACATGTTGCCGCGTGTATAAATGTGTAGCCGCCTGTTTAAAATTGCACAATGTTTTTTTGAAATTTTAATAATTAAATAACTGCCACTTTAAAAACATATATCTCCTTAAATGCGATAGATACATGATTATTGTGTATATAATATTATACATACAACATCGCTTAGTTTACCTATATATTACCCGTGTAACGATGTACTTCGCTCTGATATTTTTAAAATTAAATGACTGGGACCACTTAATTTCAAAATATGTTTTTAACCACGAGGGAGTGGGGGTGCACCGCCCACCTAATTAATACGTTAAATACGATCAGCCAGAACACGATCAATGCACGCTTGTCAATACCTATTTAAAAACACATTAACCAACTCAATTCAATTCAATTTATTTACACCCAGGCCACAATGTGGCATATGAGGTCCATTAATACATACATTTACACGGTCAATGGCGGTTACATGAATATAAGTACATAGGTAATCAAAACTCCCTCAAATTTGAAGGCACACTTCCACGCCAGGACATCTAAGGACAAAATCGCGAAACCTGAATACCCACGGAGGCTCACATTGTGCACCCAAATGTAAGTAAGGAGGAATTCCAGCACGTGATAATCCCACTCAGTAAAAATCAACATAATCCTTTCCTTTGTCAAATTGATTTGAATGTGGGACACATAATCCCAATTCAAAATACATCAACCACACGGTACACAGCTACCACGTGACAGGACCCATCCGGCCCCACTACATCGGGGCACACAACCTAATCCCCCTGAAATATACAGCCATTCAACCTCATCGCCAAAGGCCCTGGAGCGTATGAGCGCGTTTTCAATAAGTGTACCATTGGCCAATCTGAGTAATGCAAGTAATAGTGATGTGCATGTATCCATGATGTGCATATAGGTGTTATGAAAAGAAATGTTTGTTTATAGCAAATATGATGAGTGTGACCGGCCGCTCAGTCAAGTAGTGAAGCGCTCAACTTCCTCCAGACGAAATTCAAAAGGTATGGAGGTCCCCACTCCCAGAACATATTTAGAATTTGTAGTCTGTACACATTAAACATAGTAAATTCCAGTTAAGTTGGTTTACGACGGTATTGATGTGCTGCAGGACAGACTGTGGTAGTGGTAGTGGCAGCAGTAGTCACAGTGACAGTGGCAATGGCAGGAGCAGCAACAGTAGTAGTAGCAGTAGGGGTAACAGTAGAGGCAGCAGTAGTAGTAGTTGCTGCTGCTGCCATTGCTATTTACTGTTGTTGTTTGTTTGGGACAAAATTCTAAGTGCGACGATGGGCCAGACAGACCAGGAGTAAAGTGCTCCAATTCCTCCAGACGAAATTCGAAAATGTATGTAGGAATTCGGTGGTCTCCACTCCGACCCGAATACAATACACTCATCCTCTGACGGAGCGAGGGTAATAAATACCACTTGCTAATGGGCCTTTTCAGGTTATCTAGCCATCATATTACGTCGTAATTAATTAAGTGACGCGTAGGATAACGTCAAAATAATGACTTCATGACTGACTAGATTTAGTCCATCTTAAATGCTTAATGATCTGACACTTTGTAAGAATTGTATGTTTTTGTTATTTAATAAAAAATGCTGTTGAATATTTTGAAAGTAATTTGACTGGCCGCTGTTTCTGCCATAGGCAGTAACAGGACCCAGCCAATTTAGTGTCAAAATATTCCACGGCTTACCTGTATAGTTTTCTTGAAATTTATCGTTTAGTAGTTCAGAAATCCATCGATCCCAACTCGAGAGTGGTATGGGTGAAGTTTAGCTAGAGATGGGCAGGGCATAGCTAAACTGGAAAGGTTCATTGTATTAAAAATCACCACAGTTTTCAGTGCCCTATTGTCTGTAGTATGTTCAGCCCCGTAATTTACCCCACATAGACTTGAGCTAGTCTATAAGTTAGGTATATTCCGAATCTAACAAATTCTAGATGAAGTAATTTTAATACGCAAAATTTAGCTTAAATGATGGTGTATTCGTGGTTTTCGGTGCCCTACTTTCCGTAATATGGTCGGTTCCATAACTTCGCTCACATAGACGTATAGGAGTTTGAATATGCTAGTTACATTGGGAATTTAAAAGAATTTGAACGTGAAGTATTTTCGTAGTATGCGATTTCATCGCATAAATTTGTTCCAATGTTGGCAGATCTGTGGTTTTCAATACCCTACCGTCTGCAATATGTGTGGCTACATAATTTCATCCATATGGTTAGATAGGGATATGAATACGCTAATGAAGCTTGATATTTCTACCACGTAGTAATTTCGTAATATTCAATTTAGTAGCCACGGACAGTTGTCAAATGCCAACAATTTACTATATTCAGTATTAGAATCTCAGTATGTAATCATTTTTTACATATAGCTGTATATAACTGAATATGTACTACTGCTTTTGCACGATTCTACCATCAAGTAATATGGTAATGTGTAGTTACATATTCGCCATATGGCCCCATTGTAATATAGTTGGTTCACATTCACCACATTCAGATAGGTGTCGATATGTCCTGACATATCGCTCATAATGGGTTCAGCCCAAAATATCACCCATATGTTTAGATAGGTATAGGCATAAGCTTACGACGTAGTGAGATTTAAAATTTCATAACGTAAATAAGCTCAAGCTTATGGGTTTCATTGCAATACGTTCACCCCCAGAATTTCACCCACAAATACTTATAGGAAATATGTTAGTTGTATTCAGAATTCTACAGGAACGTAATTTCATAGTACACAATTCCATATCTGTCAGATCAACGATTTTCTGTATCACACTGTTTGCAATAGGTTCGACCCCCAGAAGTTCACCCATATGGTTAGATACGTATATGAATACGCTAATAAAGTATCGAAGGTTTAAAAAATGTTTACTATACAGTAATTTCGTCATATGCAATTTAGTAGTGGCACACCATTGTCAAATCCCAATAATGTACTATATTCGGTACCACAATATCTATACATGCCTTGTAGCCAGTTTTCGAACATAAGGCCATGTAGAACTCACTATGTTCTTGTGCTGTGCGAAATATTGTAATAATTCTACCACCAAATATTTACTATAGTAATGTGAAAATATTTCTATATATCCCATATTATTAGCCGCGTGTACTGGTAGAACTTGACTTATCAGGCTAATACCCTAACATTTGCACATATGGTCAACAAGATCGTCATCATTACAACGGTTGAGGCCGATTTTGGCCTTTTTGTCGAGCAAAAATATTTGATTTAATAGTTTGTCACTGTTTCCAGTAAAGATTACGATTGTGGCTGTTTCCCACTGGGTCGTGTCAGAATGTTTTCTACTATATCATTTTAATTGGAGAAAACTAGGTTCACGGTATTGGTTCTAACCCGGCCACTTAACTTTGTTGAAAAGGTTATCTGTCGGTACAGATCGGTGTCCTGTATTGCATCAAAAATATACTTGCTTTGTGCATTTCACTAGCATTGCAGTGTGTATTTCACCAATATATTTCCGGGTAATAAGCTCTTCACGTCTGTTTAGGAAGGTATCAAGATTTAGGTTTAAAATAATCTTTACAGTTTTTCTGTAATATGTGTGAATGGGTGTCAGGGTCTGTACTGCTTCTTGCGCTGATTTTCCTACTGACTGGGTTGCCAGATCTGTTGATTTCTTTATCTTTACAAGTTGTAGATACCTAATGACCCACATTTGATCTGTTACGCTCTGTTGATGCAGTAGTGCAATTTTCTCATCACTGACTGCTCTTAATGTTGTCTGTTCCTCTCTCTGTTAAGGAGTTTGGCCTGGAGAAAAAGGATGGATGGAACAATTGTTGGACTGCTCAAAAATATAAGCTGCTTTTCCTAGCCCATAGCTAATACTGCCCATATCTTTTTTCAAGAAATATTCCTTCTTTTGTGTTTTTTGTTCGCATATATTTTTGTCATAAGTGGCTTGTATGCCTTTATATAACATCATTTTTTCATGAAACAGTTGAGTTTATTCTCAGAATTATAATAGGCTCCGGGCACGCTATTTAGCATTGATGCATTGCATCAATATGTGTACTTGTTAGTATTATTTAATTTGGTAAGGTATGGTTCTATTTCAAATTTCGACTTATAGATATTATAGATTTTTCCCTTTAAAGATGCGTTCATCTGTCCTCTCCATGATTGTGTGTAATGGACTATACGTATTTGTTTTATATGTTTCGTTGCGTTACTTGGAATGCTCTGTCTTTCCCATAGATATCCCATTCCCACATTATTTAATATTGCCTTTACTACTCCAAACCATTCGTATTGTACGTTATTATTGGTATAGTCAGTGTACATATATTTATAAAGTAGACATGATAGCTTTGTTTCTTTGCCATTTGGCAGTTTTTCCCATTATAGGATTGTTCTATGTTTTATAGTGTTATCGAGTGGTTATCTACCTAATTCACTATATATCATGAATTTTGGTGTATACATGTTTACTTTTAGTAACCATCGATAGAAGCCTATTTGTATTTTTTCAACAAGTGTTGTGTTTTCCGTAGTCCAAATTTCACACCCATATGTGAGAATCGGTAATATCATTGAATCAAACAGTTTTATTTGGCAGTCGATTGGTCGATCCATATTTTCGCATCTCCAGTATAGTGAATATAGGGCTTTAGTAGCGTGCTCTGCTAGGTGTTTTAGTGCTGTTATATACCAGCATATGTAAAAGAAATGTATACTAAATACTTATATTTATCGAACATCTCATTATTTTCATATCTAAAGTAAAATTACAATTCCCCCATCCCCTTTTATTGCTTCCGAATATTACCACTTTCGTGTGATCATTATTAACTTTGAGATTCCACAATTTACAGTAGCTTTTGTAGGCATTCAGACTCCACTGTAGAGTAATACCATTTTCTGCTATCAACACTGTATATAACACTCTCCCCCCACCCCTCTCTCTCTCTCTCTCTCTCTCTCTCTCTCTCTCTCTCTCTCTTTCTGTTGGGTGATCTCAATTAACGTGTATAATGAACCGTTAGGTAGGTTAAGTAATCTGTCTATAGGCATTGCGCAGGTCAAGTGTGATTGACATCGGCAAGTGGCATGCCTACCCATGGGCAATACATTTAACCCTTTGAACCATTAACTCCTATAATCCAGATTTAATGACAACCTTACGACGCGACTGATACAAGTAGACTTCACAAGGCCGGAAAAAACATACACGGCGCGATGCGACACAACACGACACGACACGACTCGACTGAGTGATGCGACACGACACATTTTTATTTGGGTGATAGACATACGATACAAGGCAAGCGCGATATGGCTGGTCATTTCGTTGTGAAACTAACGTATTTCCGGCAAGTGAAAAAATTTCCCATCGCGCATGTATGAACTGTACATTGCAAATCTATGGTGATCGATAAAATCAAGTGGTGTCGTGCAGTGAGTGTTGCGTCGTGTCCTGTCGCGTATCTTTGACATGAAAACACGTCCGACCCGACAGACCGTGTCGCAATGAATAGTTTGACATATATCTATTGCTGACATTTCCTAAGCAATTGGTCTCAAAATATCCAACAAAATGTGTATTCATTTTAAATTAGTTCTCGTAAATTGGCCTCTCGTGTTCAGAGGTATGCTTACGCGGATTCATTGCCTACATAATCGGGATAGAGCCTGAAGCCGAGTTAGTGGAACACGATGATGTATGGAGAACTTTGTAAATTGCCTCTAGACATACAGATAAAATGTGCGGTTTTGGGAAAAGATAGTAAATGTTGAGAGGCTGGTTGGGGTGGGGGTGGGTTTGGTGGGGGTGGGGTTTCGGGGTGGGGTTGGGTGGGAGGGGGGGGGGGGGCTTTGACAAACTATCGTCAATGCTTTGCTATATAAAAAGTGCATGACATGACTTATGCAATACCAGAACAGCAGCGCATAGACAACCGAATTAGAGCACTGAGTGAATCAAACACATTTAACTTTTTACAAAATTTACTTTTTACAAAAAAAATAAAGCCTACATTTGCCTTTTGAAAAATAGTCACTAGTAGATATTACCATATAACGAGGCTATAGAGTTGTTTATGTTTTAGAACACTAGCTCATCAACTCTCAATCGAATCCAAACGATGGGAATGCTAGAACGGAATGAAAAACTATGTTCGGTGACCCAGATTGATGACGAAAACCACTTTGTTTTCAAACCCATTACGCACAAGACCCATGCAGAGAGCACGATACATACCACAGTATTGTGTAGAACAACACACTATAGAAACAAGGACAAATTTGTCCAATACATGCGTCATTGATATATTTTTCAATCGGGCTGCAGCGAAGTCAAGCGTGTCTATTTTGAAAACAATGTCGCTGTAAGCTGTTGTTGTCGCATTTTGACGTTTGACCCCGGTATTGGCAGACGTCTTTGCGACGCCACGGACGATCTTCCACTCAAGTTTGGAGAAAATCCTTCCAATGGAACAAGTATTATCGAAAAATGATGTAGTATGAGAAATTTGATAAAAACGAGCAATAATTGTATAGCATGTACATTTCTACCGCCTCAAATATAGTAGTTTCATTGTACACTCGGTGTACACCAGTCCTCATATGCCAATGGAGTTTGGCTGGTGAGAATAAACACAACTGAAACCGAAACTGGAACTTTGCTGAGAGGGTTGGCAATGGACTGGGTGTCAAATTGGTTTCAAAATATTCCAAAGAATGTTTATTAAATGGTAGCCTAAAGACATGCAATTCGTACAACGTGTCGGATTATTACGCATTAAAGATTGACTATTTCGAATCGTTCATGACGTCATGAATATGACGTCAGCATACACGTCACGGAGTTGATTATGACGCCATATGATTGAGTGAGGAAATGGATTCATGAATTAGTTCTGGCATACTAATATAAGATACTGCAACGTGTGCGATATTGTGAACCGGTATGTGTTCTGAATTTTACGTTAGCATTGAGGCTTATTGCTCTGAGTAATGGCGATTCATTTTCATTAATATTTATGACAAATGTAATCAAGCGCGATAGCCACCACATGTTTATGTAGTCTATGTCTCTATCGCTACATATTTTGCGTCATGGTATCCTTCTCTCTTAGATCAAACTCATTGTAGTTAAGTAGGATACGTCCATAATGGGTGAATGGACACGTGACTAAATTATATTTGTAAACTACAGCATCACGAAATGAGTAATAAACGAGCCATCAATAGAATTCGGAGTATTGTGGAATCTCAGAGGGCATCGCAGACATTTCTGTAATTAAATGTCATATATTTAATAGGGTGTGATCTGCTCGAATTTTTGGACTGAAAGCTTTAATCTCTTGATCCTCTTCGTTAAAGGTGCATATTCGAAGTAAAATTTCTGAAAATAAAATTGTTTAAATTATACACTTTTAGAGGCTTAAACTGTGAGCCTATATGTAATGAAACGAAATAAATCTTAACATATGATGATTCCATTCCATATAAATTAATATCACTTTTTAAGTTGCGAAATTGAAATAGAGGCACTGGCCTGTGTTTCAATTTCGCAACGTAACAAATTATATTAATTTATATGGAATGGAATCATCATATGTTAAGATTTATTTCGTTTCGTTACACATAGGCACATAATTTAAGCTGATAAAAGTATGCAATTTGAAGAATTTTATTTTCAATCATTCTGGTGTGAATATGCACCTTTAATACGGCCCTGTGTCTGGTGAAACACATCTGTCACGGTCACTTAAAAGAAAGTGTTAAATTACCAAAAGTTAAAGGATTATACAGCAAAAACCGAAATTTGCTAAAAACAGAAGCGTATTGGGTTTTAAATCACGTTTCTAAAATTGTTTATTTTACATGGCGTAACAATTTTGAAACATGCCAGTTTACAATAATAGTTCCTGCAGCAGGACGTCGAAAAGTGGCTTAGTTTTTGAGTGGGTGGGACTCGGATGGTAACATTTGTCCTCATGGCTAAAATTGATAATTTGGACGTGGAGATTATGAAACCATGTGATGACATTGTCAAATGTGGGTGCGAATTGCATACGACGCCATTTTCCAAGATGGCCGCCATTGCACCAATGTGAGCATTGGGCGTCAATATTTCGGTAACTATGCTATGTAGGAAGACACATTTGGTGTCAAATTATAAGTTTTGTCGTCAAGAAATAAGATGAACCTTTTTCAGATCTTCGTTTGACGAAAAAAGCTAAAATAATAAAATACCATTACTTGCCATTGCTTAATATTTAAAACATTATATTCATTTTGTTTAAACCAGAGTTCGTGTGAACAGGAAATCTATAGTAAACCTCCGGCGGGGTAGATGCACTATAACAGAGCACATTCGATTGGGCTAATTTTGTCAATACTAGTATCCTAATGTTGGCATGGCATGTGCCATCATTGAGCAAATTCCTTTGTTTAACAGCATTGGTGTTGTGTAACTTGAGTAGTTGGCATGCCATGATTGTGACACCATAATTAAATTAAATTGATTAATTATGACGTCACAATTTGTCATGCTATGAGTAAGACACTCGTGTTGCAGCACTCGCTGAAAAAGAATGTAATTAATGCCGTCATATTTATGCCATGCCAACAGCACGACACCAATGTTGCAACACTAGTGCAATCGAATGTGCTCAGTGTCTATGTGTTATTGTCATCAACAATATGTTTCCTGACATACACACCACAACGAATAATCTTAGCCATTCATGTATCTATTATTATTATTGTCAACAGCATGCGTAACACTAACATACATTCTCTTTTTTAGATATGTGATGAAAACAAATCATAATGGCAGCAGAATTAGTTGTTTCTAGCACCAAAATGCGGCGAGTTACTCAGCCATTTGACATGGACAAATATGTATTTTGTGAGGGGCAATTCACAGGAAAGTCACTAGTAGTTTCTCCAGACTTGAACACAGTCCAAAAACTGTTATCTGCCTCTTCTGCGCGACAAGATGCAGTGGGAAGAACGATTCTTGCCAAAAGGACTGAAATTATCAGTGTCACTGCCACTTTCCGGTATCACAGAAACTGTAGGTCCACATAACCAGTTCTCTTCATCTGAAATGGATTGCGGACAAGCGCAGCAAAGATAAAATGCCTAGCACTAGTAATACAAGGAGTGACGTATCCCCTGTTTGTTTTACCATATCCAATGTTTATCTCAAACTTTTGATTGGAAGAAAACAGGTTTTTTTGTGTGGTGGATGGTGCAATCCAAAGAAACGTTTAGGCTGGCCAATGGGTCAATCATTCTAGACTCCACGGTGTCCCGAATGGAGATCTTGTTGCAGTAGAGGCTAGGTATCATATGGCGAAAAACTGCTCTGCAAAATATATTGATAAACGAAAAAGTGACATGCAGAAGAAAGAAAATGAAATGATTTGCCGCATCATGAAAGTGTCAGGCGTTTAATTTCTGAGTTTCAGCCATCTATCATTGATGACAAGGAAGTGTTTATATTGACAACACTTAGGACTCGTTTTCGATAACTGCTTAGGGAAGATGACATTGGATATCCTGATGAATAGCAATCTAACCAGCTGAAGAAGCAGCTAACTAGTGAGGGGCCAGCCATTTCGTTCATACCTCAGCCAGGCATGTCAGACTTAGGTTGTTCAAATGACATTTCTGTTGGTGTGGTGCTGTGGAAGGCTAATCTGTTAGCTCAATTACTTAGGAAATGTACACACTCAGAGGAGGAACCAGAACATAAGTTGGACAATGCGACGGAGGATAACATAGTTCACCAAGCTGTTGGTATATTGCGGAGACACATGTTACAGGTTAAGAAACTTGATGGTGAGTACCACTTTCCTGGAGAAGTAGCAACTGCTCAACTAAAAAACTGGACTGATCCACTTTTATACAAAGCGTTGTGTTGGCTCACAAACAAAGACCTTTGTTATAATGCTGCTGACTCATCAGCAATTCATCCTAACCTTGTCTGAATATAGCAGCCAACATTATCACACTGGCAACATCTGTGGTTTCCCCAAATCACCTCGGTTTGTCTGTGTTCTTGCAATATGAATTTGGGAGCAGACAACTTGTAGAGACGATGAACAGAATGGGATACTGCATATCGTATACTGAACTTCGGTGCTTGCTTACTTCAGCAGGAGAACGGGTTAACACTGCACAGGAACCAACCATCAGTATGGTCATATAAGCCACCAGAAATTACTTCTAGGCATGTCGCAGGACACCCCATTGTGGGAGGTGCAGATAACTGGGAAAACAATGAAAGAGCCGCTGATGGCAAGCGGACGACGCATGCTATGACATCCATTTTTGTCCAACGAACAGGTGAACAACACAAATTGTATCCACGAATTGTGAAGGTCCCACAACGAAGCTTAATCTGGAATTTATTCAGGGCGGTAAACGTTCAAAACCTCTGACGTATCGAAACCTAGATCAAGGCCTGAGCCACAATTTCAGCCACCAGAATCACCCAAAAAAATTCAGGCATTAAATAGTAATGCTGACTTCAAGAAAATGATAACCGTGTAAAACATAGCAAGATTCGCAACATAGAGTTAGATGTGCAGGTCTTCGTGACATTGGGCCACAAGGCAATCCTTTTTTCTTGGTATACATAATGTATCGTTAAATCACATTTAATTTGGTTTATACAGATTCAATTTTTTTTCAAATGGGTGTCATACGGTGTCGTGTACATATGCATAATATTTCTTTCCATGTTGATGTTGTGTATGCCGCATAGAAGTTGGTTAGCTGTCAGAATGGCAAGAGAGATATCGGTCAGAAGGTGCTAATTTTGAAGAGAGACGCTTTGGTAGTTAAAGAGAGGACAGTGTAGGAAATTCATCGCAGCATCCACATGAACAACTAACAGAAAGTTATCAAATAGATGCCGATTTAAATTACTACAGCCATTACGACGCCTATATCTCGGGCTTACATGATACCAGGGAGGAGGGTGTCATAAGGGCGGTATTTTTTAAGAATTTGCTCTTAAATTCTAGGAGAGTGACTGAACTTGCAATCTGCGTATGAAGGGTATTCCAAGCACGAACTGTTGCTGGGAAAAACGATCCATGAAATAGCTCGGTACGGCGACGATATTGCGTGAATAGATTTGCGCGGCGAATGTTGCAAGGATTTCGTGCTTGGGATAATGAGAGAAGGTGGTTACTAACAACCACACACGTCATCCCGTTGACAATTTTATATCATAGCGATTCCATGAGATTCGGGTTTTTTGCGAAAGTGTTTTTATTCCTGTCGCTGCGTACAAGTACGATCGCTACGAGTCATTCAGCATACTGTTCTGAGTGCGTTTAATCGAGTTACAAGAAATTGTGGTATGTTATCTCAGACAATATTTGCATACTATAGAAATGGTCTACTGCAACTTTTGCAAATGATTTCAAGGCATTTCCCATCTATGATACATTTTAGGTCCTTAAATACGGAAAGATTGTGTTGAGCATTTGCTATTGGGGTTTCAACATTAGTAAGTCAGGTGCCTTTGTTATCGACAGTAATGCCAAAATTACCAGGTCTTGCTCTTGTTTTGTTCTTCCTAATATTTTGAATAGTTATTCTCTTATTCTCATTTCATGCCTTATTTTCTTGAGCGTCCAGTTTTTATCATTGGGATTTTTGGTAATAATTTTACTTGGAATACTAACATTAGCTGCGTTATTAATATTTGTAGTGATGGTATGGGACTAAATGTCGACGCCATTATCATCGGAAACGTTATCCCATGGTATGTTACTGAGCTGAACCCTGAACAGATCCCAAGCAGCTTTCGCATAGTTCCATATATGGCGTTTGTAGGATTTACGCTTATGTATGGAAGATGATAGAACTAGATATATCGGAGTGTGATCACCACAACAGGGTGTTGGTACTCTGCTGTCTTTTACTATACCACCGCTGTTAATAATAAGGTCAAGCGATATGTTGGTGACAGGCCGAATCAGTTCTGTTATTATCTTACAGAAGCCAAATGTAGAGATGATATCACGTAAATGATGCTTGGATGCATTGAGCATATCGTCATCAAGCTATCCAAGAAGGACACTATTTTTATTTGGGTTTAGATCACTAACATCATCTATATTATCAGAATGGTTTCCTCTTTGCCGACATTTGTATTGGGTGGAGTTTAAATGACACACATTAGCAATTCAGGGCGATCGTAAATCTATATCCATATTATTGCAATGATAGGGTATTCGTATTCTATACGGCGGGTGGTAGCAATGTTGTCAGATATGCAGAAACATACTACTCCCCACTCCTGCTGACGGTCCCGATACGGCTCTTGGAAACCTGGCAGTTCCATTGTGTTAATGTTGATACTAACAATGGAAATTTGTAATGTAAATGCTAAATATGGAATATTCGCATGTGGCTAATACTATGATGAATCGGCAACAGCCACGGCAACCTCTATCGAAAAGCCCGGCTATTTGTGGTGTATCTGGAATCTGGATGCATAACTCAAATTTGAAATAATATAGCTGTGCAATATTTGGACGACTGAAAAAGATTAGATGTATAAATAAAAATATTCGATTCCGGGTAAAACTAGGAAAAGGCGTGGGAAATAATTTAATTTATTTTCCCAAAATTCAATTACTCAGACTGCAGGAAATGCTTCTAAGGAATCTAATGCCCAAATTGTTTCTGAAGACACTTACTTCCCCAGAATATAATCAGATAACTACGAAATTCTTAGAATTTTTTCTCTATTTACCCCTCTGCAAAATATCCCTCGAATCGCCACTACCCCACCACCCCCACCCCACCCACCCCACCCACCCCACCCCTAATTGCTGTCACCACTTGTAAATATCCTGAAGGTTAAATATTTTCACAAGTTCAGCAGGCATAAGACTAATCAATGGCGCTCGTACCAAGTGTTAATTACGTAATCATCCGCTCCTGTTAGAAATGCTCAACGGTCAAGAGCTTTAATGGTATAGTTTCGATGGAAAATAGTTGATATATGTTCCACTTGAGCTTAGCAAAACGCCTTGATTTAGATAGTGGGATTATTCGGATAGTAGTTGGTTCGTGATGCACGTTTTCTTTTTTCAAACATATTTTATTGTAACATCTGTATAATGGGATAGCGCGCAAGTTCTAGCAACTTATTTTAGCCTGATACCTACAGTATTATTAGACGGCAGCATATAATTAAACCTATTTAATATTTAATATATTTATATATACACAATGAGAGAGAGAGAGAGAGAGAGAGAGAGAGAGAGAGAGAGAAAGAGAGAAAGAGAGAGAGTGAGAGAGAGAGAAGAGAGAGAGAGAGAGAGAGAGAGAGAGAGAGAGAGACACACACACACACGCGCGCGCGCGCACACACACACACACACACACACACACACACACACACACACACACACACACACACACACACACACACACACACAGAGAGAGAGAGAGAGAGAGAGAGAGAGAGAGAGAGAAAGAAAGAGAGAGAGAGAGAGAGAGAGAGTTTACCACACCAGCCATGTTATCATACTCATCACAAGCATCTCAGTGTGATGTATAGCCAAACATGCCTATACAGGGACTACCAACACCTTCGGGCATACGACGGAGAGCCTCAAAGCAGGTGGTATCAAAACCACCCGTCACGAAGAATCACCACGTTATGTCCGCTAAGGCAATTTACCACTTGAAACAACCATATGGTTTAGTGATCACATCTTGGTACATGTGGTGTTCGCTATCGACATGCGCATCACTACATCAACATCATTATCACCATACATACACAAATACAGAATAGAATATTCACATTTGACGGGTTTACAGATAGACACATTATACAAAGAAACATACTTTCAATATGTTAAAGGTACATATTCACACCAGAATGCTGAAAAATAAAAGTGTCAAAATTTTATGCTTTTAAGAGTCTTAGATCGTGTGACAAGATGTATAGTAAAGAAGCCCGGGTTAAAAAATGTAAGTGTCACCTATCAGAGAGATATAGTTTATATCAATTCCTTTTTCTATTCATGTTGGTATGGACTTTGGGAAAACGCAAAGAACATTTGTCTTGCCAAATCGAGATTTCAACATTTTACACTTCTGCTGTAAACCATAATTCTGAATAAATGCCAAGAGGAACTAATATACTGGGTCTTATACATGTATAGGAATATGATTTACAATAGTACTGGTAATCTCAAGTTCATAGTTCATATATGGCAAATAAATTGTAAATTTTATTTTAAAAAGTTGGTACAATTTGGCTATTTTTTAAATCTTAAATCAGAGTTACTAAATAATTAGCTGTTTGAATGTCTATGCATACAGAATAGCAATACTTTCTCAGAAATATACTACATGTATTGGCTATGTTATGAGATATGATTTGTCTATTTTGAATTATTGGTTGAATTCTTATAAGATGTTGAGTACACCCCCCCCCCCATATCCCTACCCGTGCCCCTTCTCGCCACAGCATAGGGAAATTAAAATTAATTTCTTTTCATCATTTCTAATTGACATTATTATAATGTGACAGCTATGCAGAGAACATCAAGACAAGTATTATGCATTTCAAAACACTATTATGTATACAATGCAATCTTTTTTCATCAAAATATATTCATTTTAGATTAAAGGTTCTGGCACATCGAAGTGTCTTTATCCAAACACAAATATTTACATATATATGTATAAAGAAGCTATTCACCTTCATTCAGCATAAGCAGTCAAACATGCGAGAGAAACAAACTAGCTTTGTACGTGCGTGCGTGCGTGTGTGTGTGTGTTAGGGGTGTGCGATTACGTGATTAAATCGAAAATCACGAATATTTTTTTTAATCGTTCATTTATATGATTAAAAATTCAATAATCGAATAACCATGAATACTTTCTACTGTATACAAAATTTCAATTCCACCCTTTTAATTAGTTTTTTAATGAGATCGGTCACGACAATTGAGATTTTTCTTAGTGAATGTATGTCCATTTTCAGGCCAAGAGAAGACTATTTTTGAAAATGTATTGCTGGAACAACTCGAGCCAGGCATTCCAGTGATACTTTTGCAAAAATCGTCTTCTCATGGCCTGCAAATAGATTTTTCTAAACACCATTGCACGTGTCATCATTGATATGATTTTGTTGTTATGTCTTGGTAATTTGTACCCAAGCTGATTAATCGACTAATCGCGATTATTCTTAAATAATCGATCGTTATCATTCAAAATAATAATCGTGCATGCCTAGTATGTGTGCGTGTGTGGCGAGTCTGATTGCTGGAAGCACTACAGAGTTATAAGCTCCATATTACCCCTACTTATAACTATGTATTCCTTCCACCAATCTGACATGTCAATATCTAAAAAATATATGTGAGGTATATAGACTTATTTTTAGGCACTATCATAAACAATAGATTGAAACAACTTCGTGAGGCGATAATATAAGTAGTTGTGCTTCTGAGAAAATTCAGACAGAAATGAGAAATTTTTATGAAAAGAAATCTTTTCATAAATGAAATCATGATTGTATCTTCTTAAAACTTTTCAAAAACGATATACCGTGTTATAATCTCCAATTAGTACAGTAGAAATTGACATGGACCCGGACATTTTGTATAACAGACACATTTTTGTTTTAATCACTTCGGTATGGCCCAAAATACATCCCAGAAAAATTCTCCAAAATTCACACTTGGGGAAATATGTTTTTTTAGAGGAAATTCAAAATGGCCGCCACGGCGATGACCAATGACCAGCTAATATGTATTTTGACTCTAAAAACCCGTGTTTTGTTGTGAAACACAGCGAACAGGCAGAATGGCTGAAATTTGTCAATGCATTTTCACTTTTAAATTTCGAGCTGTTAAGGCAGTGACCTTCACATTTACAATGTATGCCACACGGAATGCCTTTGTTGGAGCAACTACACGAGGAACACAGACGTGTGCTGCTTTTACACTGGCACCTTATATTTAGAAGTAGCTCCGTAATGATCGCCATCACTGATCCTTGTTCTACTGCATAACCATACTCTTCTTTCTTTAACACAGTTTTTAGGTGAAGCCATGTGCTTGCTTGGAGATGAACCCGAAGGCTATGGAAGTATGCTGCCCTATGTGTGGGTGGCATCCTTTCAACTGGTACATCCTTAGGAGAGATGGCAGTCATGTATCTGAGATTGTCTATGCCATGACTCCTTGATCCAGCACTATACAAAGACTTAATGTGCTTTTCACCAATAACCATTATATCCGCCTTTGATCTGGAGATGTCGCCAAATGCAAATACATCTTGTCTGAGGGTTGGTGAAGATTGGATCATTTTCATATGCTTTACTTTGCCCATGCCATATAAAGCTGATGTAGTGTCGCATCCAGACATACTATGGACGAAGGGTAGGCACATACACAATTCCTTGCCTAAGATCTATGTGGCCACTTTGATGCATAGCTTATGTTGCTTTGTTTGTAGGATAATATTTGCAGAGGTGCTTGCATGATAGAGGAGTAAGATCAATATGTCTGTATCGTCAGCAACAACTATCGTTGTTCTTTCAGTTCCTGCCGATTATAATGCTCTCCTTACAATCACCACATCAGCATCGCCTTCATCTACTGCATGTACCACCTCAACACCTGCATCTGATAAATGTTTTGCCAACAGATTTATGGTATTCTGCTTGTTGCGTTTGTTTGATAGAAATCCAGTTTTGTTTCCTGGAACAGGTGTGTTGTCTTGGACAGCTACATCAGGAGCGCCAACTTGATTAAGCCGTCGTCGCTTCTGTTCTTGATCTTTTGTGGTCTCAGTTTGATAGTTATCAAATATAACGCATACAGGCGCATCAAGTCTCTGATAATGTACTACTGATGCTACGAATGAGCTACAAACGGTCTCCATTGTTCCAACCTTAGGCCATGGTATCCGATGCAAAAGTGCGCAGCCATCAAATACTCTTGCAGCTGGCTCTGTTGTCTCTTGCTGTAGCATTGATGTGTTCATTTCAATTATATACTTCGCCAGTTGTGACTTTTGCGATTTCCTCATAGTTCCATCATCGTGGAAGAGGGCGGGACATACCGTTGCAAGCTCGTATTCAAAGATCGCTTTGTCTGGAGGTCCTGAAACAGATGCAGTTGACATTAAGCGATGGTACAACTCCTGGGAAGACATATGGACATCTTCATTTCCTACTTTAACTACCTTTCGCATGACAGCAAATGTTACAGCTTGATCTGCTTTCTTTAGTGTAATGTCGCCAAACCTTTTCTCATTTAACTTCTCATGAATTCTTCGACCAATATCAATGGCATCATCGGCAGTAACACGATGGTCTGCAATCAAACCAGTTGCGATATTTCTCAGTTGGTCGTCTTCAACTGCGAATGGATTGTGTTCTCTGTGAAACAGAGTGAATTTCTTCATGTCTTCTACATCTCGTCTCATATTTGCAGGGTGAACATCTCTGTGTTGTTCCGACCATGTCCCGGTGAACGTGTCAGTCAATGACCGCAGAGCGTGTGTGTACTGTGCTATCATGTGTGTAGTGAGAAGCCATTTTGTTCTAGCGGATTCCTTGTGCGTTATATTGATCAATCCACCCTGTGTCCTCCCAGCTCTCATTAGACTCTGTTCAATTGTCATATCAGACCAGGTACCACTCCAATACAGTTTAGCATTCCTGAGTACAGCGAAGTTCCCTTCGTGCATGGGACCATCCAGACAAGTACATAGATCATCAGAATCCTGGAGGTAAAGGCGACAACACTTTGTGTAATTGTTGTGCCCTGCAGCAGCAAAGAATGGCAACATTAGTTGAGTCGCCTTTAAATGAAGGAGCCAATTACCAGTACGCTCAGCCCTGATGAACAATCGTACAATGGCGACAAATTCCATGAACAATGACCACAATTTACCAGTTCTTGATTTCTCTACGTTTTCCTTCAAATTAGAAACTTGCTTACATAGGTCTTGCAAATGGGTATTGTCACAAACATCGTCTGCTGAAATATCATGTGACATAATACCATCGTATAAATTGCGCAGCTCTGACCACGTATCATCCGTTGACATATGTGTTTGACTTTCACAGCATGTTTCTGTTTCGGTTGTTTGCTCATCCGAAACGTCATCGCTATCAGGATCTTCATCTTGCTCTGCAAATTCAGATTCACCATATGTATTGCTGGGTGTGTTGTCTGCCACACGCGTTTAACAAGGTTCCCTGGACTACACTGAGTTTACCCTTACTAACATATTCAATATTGCTTATTTGAGAATGCTGTTCAGGGTGACGGCGGACAGCATCAACGTCTAGCTCTTCAGCACATATCAAACAATGAGTATGGTAATCATAATGATTAGATTCGGAGTGCGGTGTAGGCGTAGATGGTCGCACTCCTTCATCGTTTCTGTTTTGCTGTTGCACTTTTGCAATATTTCTAGGCAACGTGTACTTTTTGTAGTATTTATCGTGTACATAATGTTCGTTCGACGGAGATAGTCTCAAATCAATACCATCTCCACGAAGCTTTGAAGTGTCAAGAAGCGTTGTAAGCCCTTTATGACTAAGTTTTCTAGAACTGCTGCTATCATGGGAAACATTACATACAACACATGTTTTTTCTTGCGTAGGGTCAGACATAATTGTACTAAACCATTAATTAGCATGAACAATGTGATTTTGACTCTATACATTTATCATTTTATAATTGAATCGACTTAACTTACTGCAAGTAACATTTTCTAAATTTACCCCGGACTATATATTATTGTAATAGTAAGAATAATAGCGTTAGGAATATTTTTATCATTGACTGCATAGTTGCGATCAACATGATGTCCATATGTGTAACTCTCTCCGTCAGATCTTTAAAAAAACTGGCCATACATTGATGTACCATGTTCTGGAATTCACACTCATGTATCAAATCATATATGGTTGTTATAGACAGGTTTTACTGATTAATTTTAATTTACATTAGTATGTCTTACAGGTTATTTGACTGGGATCTGTTGTCATATACACAATTGACAATAGCAATTGTCTGTAGGTCTAATGTTATACAATTCTCAACAGATTACCTATTTATGCTAAATATTTTTCACATTTCGTTCCCTAACTTCAAAGGGTTAAAAATCAGGTTTCCCCAAGTGTGAATTTGTGAGAATTTCTTGTGTGGACTCTGGACAGTCATAAAAAGTGTTTGGAACACAAAATCGTCTGTTATACAAAATGTCCGCGTTAGCCTATATTTCTGTTGATTTCTACTGGACTAAATAAGAAATGTTGACAAATTTATTTCCCATAATATAATCTTTAAAACTATCAGTATATCATAGCCCTGCCCTAAACATTGAAAGTGGTAAGGGTGTGGGGTGGTTGGAGTGTGTGTGTGTGTGTGGCCGGGGGGGGGGGGGGGCATAGGGGTGGGAGGAGTAGTAGTGTCGGAATTAAAATGATACCACCTCCCTCAACTGGCCGCCGTTCGGCGATACGTGGCCCCCACTGCCCTCTCAATCCATGGGGCATAGGTTGTTGAGACAGGGGCCCCCACGGATAGCCGAACGGCTGCCTGGTAGTATAGCGTCTGAACGCCCATTTAGAGACAAGGTTTTCGATTTAATTACGTAATGCTTGTGATGAGTATGATAACATGACTGGTGTGGTAAACTCTCTCTCTCTCTCTCTCTCTCTCTCTCTCTCTCTTTCTCTCTCTATCTCTGCAGGGTTTTTTGGGTGGTTCTCCGTTGCTCCTATTTTTCGTACCATCGACTTGGTACCACCATCTTTTTATGTTTTACTTTTTACTGTTTACCTTTGAGAGATTTGCACCATGGTTTTTTATTAGAATTCAGCGCTGTTATCAACTGAGCCAACTGAGAACTGATAATTAGATTACAAATAATTATACTAATTGTTGTGCAATAATAGCAAACATATCAATAACACACTGGTAACTACAAAATTACAGTCTATAATATATACCTTATCTCGAAGTGACGTCAAGATCTAGAGGGACTGATAAGCGCAGCAATATTGCAATGAGAACACATAACTTATTAGCTATAATTTCTAATGCATAGATGGTCGAGGTAGTTAATGTGTTGGATCCTCGTTTTGTGTTATTAGCAAACTTAAACTCACAGGTTCAAATCTCACCATTAGCATTTGTGGATAACTCGGCCATTTCTGGTCCGATTTTAAAATGGTAAACAGTTTTGAAATTCTCGCTACATTCTGGTCCTGATTGGTACCAAGAATGACGAGAATGAAGTGATTTCTCGGTACAATATAAGCATACACTCTCTCACAATACTGACATGTGGATCTGACGCGTGCGCATGCGTGCTACACGTTCTTACGGACTTAGCCATACCTCTCGCATAGGGCATACATACTATCCTATCCAGGGGGCATGCATGCGCACCACCTTGTGATCAACCCCACACACATCTGAACGGCCATTTAGAGACAAGCATCCATTATCACATCGACACGACGGACCCCCCCCCCCACAGGTACCGATCGCCAGCACCACACATAATAGTGTGTGAACGCCCATTTAGAGACAGGCATCCACAGGGATATACACCACCCACAGATGCTGATCGCCAGCACCACACATAATAGGGTCTGAACGCCCATTTAGAGACAGGCATCCACAGGGATATACACCACCAACAGGTACTGATCGCCAGCACCACACATAATAGGGATATACACCATGATTACTGTTGCACAGCTTCACGCCATTGCAAAGCAATTCGGCCTTAGAGGCTACTCTAAGGTCAAGAATGCTGACCTGCTCCAGATGATCGGACAGGCCCGTGTCAAGGAGTGGCAGAAGCGACTCTCCCGAGCAATGAAGACGGGACGGTTTCTTGCGCTTACCAAAGATGATCCTTGGAATCCCCACAAGAAAACGCAGCGGATCCGTGAGCTTCGTCAGTTGGACGACGAGGTGACAGCTAGCTTGCGAGCCAAGACTGTAGCGAGGTTGATGGCGGACCATCCACTGGAGTGCTTACCTCCCCTCTGCAGGATCACTAACTGAGTGATGAGGGAGCCGAGGTCTGAACACTTAGCCAGGAGCATTGGGCAAGAAGGCGAACACATTCTCGACCAGCGTCTCGGCGAAAGGTAGTCAGAGGATAAAGGATGCCGGTCAGTATGCTGGACATTTTTCAGAGGTCTAGAAAGAGACGTCATAGGCCAGATCATACAAACGATCCAGCAGACTGTCCAGAAAGCCTTCTACCTCCGCTACACCCATACCTATCGCATCTGTCACATCGAAGACGGTAGGGTGATGCTCTTCCACAAGAATGCTCCAGAGAGCCCGTGGCTGAACACGATAGGAGCAGCTCAGGACTGGGTGACAGCAAGAGAGCAAGCCCGCCTCGACACAGACAATGTTGATCAACCCAACACCAAGTGGGCTTTCATTCGATTCATCAACGTTGAGGTCAGGGCTGTCATCGACCGCCAACCTCTGCTTGGGACTGCCCCCTCCCAGACTGGCTATGGCAGAAGAAGAGCATGGCTGCCCTCGACACCTACAGGGACAACATGTGTCTCTGGAGATGTCTAGCAGTCCACCGAGGAGCGAGAGCTGATAGAAGTACTGCTCCTGCACGAGAGCTTGCCACACAGTTCTACGGCAAGACCGTGACAGTACCTGATGTCGCAAGACCTCGCTGGAGCAGCTGGACAAGGTAGAGTTCTTCGCCAAGATCGGGATTCGCGTGTATGAACCAAATGAAGAGGGTACCTGACACTTGATCAGACAAGCGGCTCACTACCGTGACACCATGACCATTGGAGTATGGGACGACCATGCCTTCTACATCAAGAACATCTCAAAGCTGACACATAAGCTAGTCTGCAGTCACTGTCAGCAGAAGTTTACACAGGCATGCAATCTTCAACGCCACGCTGATCACTGAACAGGTGGCAAAACAACAATCGTGTGTCCTGGCGACAAGGTTGAGGCGCCACGGCCTGCGTATGAGAAAGCCTTCTATCCGCCCCAACCCAGTCAGTTCAGCGGCTACTTGTTGGATCGAGTATGAGTCGAGAAACAGAGGCATACACATACACCATGTAGAGTGCGGGCACGGTGGCGAGTGTTGGATCGAAGGCGCTCCCGTAGATGTTTATGATCCGAACACCAACACCGTTTACCAGTTCCATGGCTGTCACTGGCACGGGTGGCCACAACACCAGCGACGTGAGGATGCTGATCAAAGATACCGTAAGACAATCCTGAGAGAGGAGAAGCTGAGAGCCTCTGGATGCACGCTTGTGGTACAGTGAAAGTGCTGTATAAAACGCTGTCCATGTGTCCCTAAACGAGTTTGGACTGTCCCATACACGCACTTCATAGTTTACGACTTCGAAGCACTCCTAGATCATATCAAGACTCATCCTACGGAGACTCTCACAATCGAGAGTACTCACATACCTATCTCTGTGTCAGTTGGCTGCTCCTTAGATGGTGCCACGAGTGAGCCCACTCACCTCTGCAATCCTGACCCCAAAGAACTGTTCAGAGAGTTCATGCTGGTGATCCAATGGCGAGCATATATAATCCGGACAAGGGTTAGGGCACAGTACATACCGACAGACCTGGACAAGCTCCCAAAGCAACAGCAGCGACTGATCAACTGAGTGGTGTGACCAAGTGCCTGTATTGGGGTTCAACTCTGGGCGGTATGACCTGAACCTCATCAAGAAGTACGTTGTCGATGAGCTGACTGACAGTACAGGTACAGTGAAAGTCGCCAAGAAGGCTAGTCAGACCATGTTCCTCATAACACCTGAGCTATGGTTTCTCGATATGCTGAACTACCTCAGCCCAGGAGTCTCCTACGAGGTATGGGTCAAAGCTTACGGGTGTACACAGCAGAAGAGCTGGTTCCTATATGAATGGTTTGACACACATGAGAAGTTCAACTATCCAGGGCTTCCTGACTACTCATCATGGACATCTAAGCTCAAGGGTGGCTACCTCTTGACGCGATCAAAGTGGGAACAGTGTAACCAGACATGCAGCGAGCATGGAATGCGGACATTCGCCGACTGGCTGTGATACTACAACAATATGGACGTCAGTCCATTCATCAACGTCCTAGAGCGGATGCAGGAGTTCTACACAGAACGAAAGACGCGGTGTCCCTCCCAGGTGTGTTACTGCAGTACCTCCTACGTGGAACCACTCAGCACATGCCGGATGCTAGCCTCTATTCACCAGGCAAGAAAGCCTACGAAATGCTGAAGGGTGCTGTTGTTGGATGTCCCAGCATCGTGTTCACCCGATACCACGAGGCCGGTGTGACTCGAATCCGCCAGAGTCTACTCGGCTCTGACACAAATGCTCTGTACCTGTCAACGATGGCCAAAGAGATGTCATGTGGTAAGGAGACAGTGCGCTATTGGTCCCGTGCCAGTGGGGTAGCTAGCTTTAAGGAGGCTCTCCTAGCAGACAACTGGAATATTCAGACAGTGACTACTCCTAGAGTTTTGCGTCAATCATCTTGAAACTTCACAGACTTCTGCCATGTGTTGTCTGACGAGATTTGGAGAAAAAACCGGCATAGGCTCAAATTTTTTAAAATCAAGATACTTTATATCTCTAGGGTGGTCAGATGGTTGAAATTTGGCTTATACTTAGATATATTACACTACTCTTGATTAGTGAAATAAACTCGTTAGCGAACATCTTAACCGTTCAGAACTCTGCGTTTCCGTGAGGCTACTATTGTACCAGAGGCTACTATTGCTTACGAAAATACAATCATTAGTGAACATATTAATATTTCTATTATTGCAAATCTGCACACTAAACAATATTTCCAGGATTTGCCGATAGATGGCGGAATTATGGTCAGGTTGTTTCAGAATTTAGATTGCCTGATCCGTGGCGGAATTGCCTCTCAGCAACCATTTACAGAACCTTGATATCCTGAACGGTTCATGAGATATCCATAGCATATCCATAGAATACTTACGCGCGTTAGCGCTTAGAGCATGCAGTTGCATGGATTAAGCGCTCTAAAAATGTACTATTATTATTATTATTATTATATTGAGATTTTTGTATCGTAGACAAATATGTCAATAGGGAATGTATTGGAAACTGATTTGATAATACATTGCCCAGTTTTCGAAATATCATATCTAAACATTGTATATTTCTTGTATGCACCAGGTATGTCTATATCATCTACAGAAATAGGATCTGATGTTCCCGAGAATTCCACGTTTTCTTGTCAAAAAAGTCCAATTGGAAATGTAAGGGTGTGCTATTCGGACAGCAACTCGTCCTAAAGTTTCTTGCAGATCATGGAGGAACTTAACAGACTTCTAGCATCTGTTAATCTGCATCTGACACCTACATATTGTCCTGGTCCATTGAGTACTATTTGCGATTTGTAGCCTCCAAACTTGAGACACTTTCAGTAAACCTTAGCCTGGGATGCTTTTATTTTTCTTTTGGATCCAGCGAATAATTACCGAGGAACACGCGTATCCGTGCTCAAAATGCCTCATATATAGTCCCTTACATTTACAATATTGAATTGACTCAATCAATTTCAACAGGTAAAGGGGGGAGGGGGGGTGGGGGGATGGAGTAATCTATGCCAAAAACAAAAATTGGTCAGTTTTTTCTCATGAATTGCCTCCCTTTACCTTTAATTCATTAATTTCACCTTTATTTGACATTTAATGGTCATTTCCGTGATCTTGGTAAAAATTTCACTATGGAAAATCAGGACACATTATTTTATACTTTAGGGTCACGGCTATCGGTTTTCAAGAAATCGGCTTTTCCATACCCTGTGTAAAACTATGGGAATTTCAACTATGGATCTTTGAACTGCGACAACACTTAGACTTTTTATCAGATTAGCATCAGACATGTTCAATGATTATGTAAGAAGAGGGCTTATAATACTCCTTAATGCCCAGTCATCGCAGATTTACAGTTACTTCAGTAAATGTGTTCTAGTTAACCTTTTATGAGTATTTTCTGAAAGATTACCACTGGAATGACTGGATTGGTTATCGAGCCAGTCATTCCAGTGGTAAAAAATTTAAAAATAGTCTTCTCTTTGTCTGTAAATGGACATTTCTCAAGCCCACTGCAGAAGCCGTTTTTGGCTGATATGAGGGTTAAAGGGTTGAGAAGTCCGCAATCCCCCACACTCAGCCTGTGAGAATGTGAAAATTTACTATGGGGATGAAATCTAAACATTAAAAAGAATAAGGACTTGCCAGTAAGTAATCTGGAATCAGGCATTTATGAAGTAATGCAAACTCCTATTAATAATGTACGTCAGCATCATATTCACAAATACATTCACTCACCTGCGCGATGAGTAAGTGTGTGCGGGCGCGTGAATGTGGATGTGCGTCTGTACATGCGTGTGTGTATACGGGTGTGAGATCCTGCTTGCGTTTTCAATTACAAAATTTCTTTATTTAAATTTATGTTTTCTTTCATTCAATTGAGAACAGGCTGTCCATCAGAGAATGCTCGTATTTAGTGGTGCACGCACACACACGTATATATATTTATATGTGTGTGTGTGCGTGTGTGTGTGCGTGCGTGCGTGCGTGCGTGCGTGCGTGCGTGCGTGCGTGCGTGCGTGCGTGCGTGCGTGCGTGCGTGCGTGCATGCGTACGTGCGTGCGTGTGTGTGTGCGTGTGCTATTATAGTGGTAGTAATGGGTAGATCTACTCCAATAACATGTCTGAAACCTCAGGGGTCAGAATAGAAATCTGTTCTACATGGACAATAGTATTTTACCTCTATTGCAAATAATATACATGCACATAAACATTGAAATGGTAGCCTATCACTCAAACATGCACATGCCTCCGGTGAACCCAGGTTGGCAAATTGAAGCCATTACCTCGAATCCTGGCTCATGGGATAGACATAAATGTAGACCCACAATCACATTAACAAACTCGGCCAAAATGATACTTGCTAAACTCGATCCTGACAAAACACGGGCAATTATTTAGACAATGGGACTGGGTTCATCTGAGCTACCTAGTCGTGGTAGTGGTGGTGGTGGTGGTGGTGGTGGTTGACGAGGCGGTGGGGGGGGGGGTTGAAGAAGGAGTAGGAGGAGAGGAGAAAGCGGCAGTGGCGGCGGTGTTGGTAGTGGCGGTGGTGGTCCTGGTCGTTGTTATTATTGTTGTTGTTGGTTGTGGTGGCGGTGTTAAATGTGTCAATGTAGGTCTCGTCTTGCTGCTGCTGCCTATAACAGTCAAACTGATTTCAAATTAAGCAGCAAATTATTGAAAGGGTTACCATAAAAGGTAATAAAGATATGACCTTTGCAGGTAAATTTATGCAAATAATTATCAGTGATGAGTTTAACCCTGTAACCCTCTAACTGGTCAACTCGTTTCCTGGAGCTGTCTTGAGAGATGTACATTTGCAGACCACAAGAAGAAGAATTTATGAAGACCTACAACTTAAATATCTGCCAGGATAATTGATCCGGTCATTCAAGTAGAATATTCTAGAAAATAATCTGATCCTGTCCTGCAAATGGACATTTTCTATGAGAAAAGTACAGTTCTCTTGAGCAATCTGAGGGTTAATGTGTTAAATGTTCGCGTAGCCGTTACTATGAATAATACACTACTAATTAAAATGTGTACAGTGATGTAAGATATTTAGTTTCCTCTACTTCAGCAGATGATGTCCAAAACTAAATACAGCATGCTGGTGATTATTTTGAAAATAATTGGATTGGAAGACCTTGCTGCCTAAGGCAACAATGCCTTCCAGTTCAATTGCACTCAAAATATCCAACAGAACATTTCTTACTAAAATGTTTCTGTTTTTGTTCTGGAACCACATTACGTTTTTCTGAGCTGTATTGTATCTATTAGGGGGGGGGCTGTTTTCGCGACTGACGGAGTCAGTGAACCACTGACGCAGTCCGTGGTTCGTGCGTGTTGGCGTTCCGGAAGTTGAAGATTTACTGACTTGGTTCGTCGAACCAGTGACCGAGTTTTGTTACCAATGGTTACTGGTTCGTAAATTTCAAGATGACGGCGCTCAGATACATTTTACAACTTATTTGAATGATGAAATCTCGTCAATATGTTTAGTGGATGTGATCGACTGCGATATACATAGACTAAAATTAAAGTCCAAATCGAAATAACATCAAATTAATTGCTAAGGTTAACGCAAATATAAACTGCTTTTGGGTTCAGAACATTGCCACAAAATTACAATCGGAAAACATCGCCAATTTACATAAATACCGTTTTGCCGTTTCTGGTTCGTGGTCAGTGGTTCCTGGTTTAGACCAAGTCGTTAAATTCACTGACTCCGCCAGGCGCGGGAACAGGCCCCATAACGGACCTTTCCAAGTTTATCCATAGATCGTCTGACGTTATAATTAACTAAGTGATTATGACGTCATGAGTGATTCCACACAGTTCTTCTTTAACACTTAATAGCCGACACGTTGTAAGAATTGTATCTCTCTACTATTTAATAAACATGCTGTTCAATGTTCAACAGCTTACCTGTATAATTTTCTCGAAATTGATAGTCAGAGATAGATCGATCCCAACACGAGCGAGATGTGGGCGGAGCTTAGTTAGAGATGCGCCGGGCATAGCTAAAAACGGAACGGTCCATTGCAAATTCAGGATGTCTAAATCAGCAATAACTTTCAGTCAAATTAGCTTAAGAATAATACACAGCTCACATATATGACCGATTTGAAAGATAGATGATATAAATCAAATGCCACATTGCCCGCTCCATGCAAAATAACGCTAATAAAAAGTCGCATATATTGCAGTCAATGTTGCTGAAAACTGTTACTGTAGAAATGGCGTGCAGCAACATTAATTAAGAAAGTTGGAATGTCCTGTTCGTTCAGGTAATTTGACTAGTGTACAGTAGGCCTAAGGCTCAGAAATAACTTAACGCTTTCCCAAGGAAAATACAACGAACTGTTGAACATTTTGAACATAATGGGATTGGAAGTCATTGTTGCCTAAGGCAACAATTAATCTCTTCCAATTCAATTATGTTCAAATAATCAACAGTACATTTCTTACCAGCATGTGTGCGTCTTTGTTATGGAAACATATAAACTTATTTCTGAGCTGGACTGTATCTATCTTAATTTCTAATTCAACTAGCATAAGCTTATCAAATTATGTGCGGCTTGCGGTTTTTTAATTGTAATTCCGTTTTTTAATTGTAATTCCATTCTCGAATAAGCGAGATCACAATTAGGTGTACGTGTGGCCTAAATTAGTCTCAGGTCTCCCGCAAGGGGATACGCAAACACTACTCCATAACCACCACCCATCCCTTGCATCATGTGACTAGGCCGCCACCTTCCCTCGCCTGCAACCATCACACACCCCACCCCCCCTCGCCCCACCCTCACCACCGCTCTGGCAGAGTGTCGGGTATCTGGTCATCATGGAAGTCCATATATCCCTCGAGTTCGTGGTGAGCCAGCCGATGATCCGACGTGGCATGGTCAGCCAGTCGGAGATTCTCCATAGTTATTTCCTGGTAGTTCGTGGTCGGTCTCGGGGCTTGCGACGCCATCCCTTAGACGATCATTCGGGGATCCTCCACACATATTTTCTGACTGGAGCCACCAGCCTCCTCCTGACATGGCTTGGAGTAGTTGGGCCGCCATCGAAAGGTTGTTGATGGTCGCACTGGAGAGAGAAGCTACCATCGTCGTGGTGCCAGGTAGTGGCTCTGTTTTTGTCCGTTGTTGATGCGGTAGTTGGTGCTGGTGCTTGAGCCAGGAGCCGGTACTGTTGCAAGGGTGGAGTTTGTTGCTGCTGTTGTCTTTTAGATTCAATCGTTTGCAGATGGGATGTTGTGATATACGGTGTGCCTGATTTATATATAAAAGTGGAAAGTGCCGCAGGCGGCTTTTTACCACAGGTGGTTCTATTCTTCCCTCCCTACCTCTAGGTTTAGGGATTCTCTCCCAGGCCGCTAATGTGCTGGGGAGCGGGAATGGGGAAAGAGAGAGAGACATTGTGAGGGGGTTTAATCTAATTTAGGTGCCTCATGCGTGGTATTTTCAGTCAGCCGTAGGTGCGCAAGCGAGGTGGCGAGAGGAGCAATTCGCATCCTTATCGTCAGATATAAATTCACTCTTACTCTGATCGTTGCATGGGAAGCAGGAGGGCCTGTTCGAGCAGTATGTAGCTGTCTTTTGAATGCTACCTTACCGGAGTCGGGAAAGAGAATGGGACGAGGCTCGGGGGGTGGGGTGGGGTGGGGTGGGGTGGTGATGGGGGGGGCAGCGGAAATTATCCCTGTGGTCAGCTCATCAC
Organism: Chaetoderma sp. LZ-2023a; assembly: GCA_034401795.1. NCBI lineage: Eukaryota > Metazoa > Mollusca > Caudofoveata > Chaetodermatida > Chaetodermatidae > Chaetoderma > Chaetoderma sp. LZ-2023a. The sequence goes on along the minus strand of CM067369.1, from coordinate 136,138,879 downwards.
GAGCGGTCACTACCATCCGTTTCGTCTATACAGTGTTAATCAGTCATGAGTCATTTTCTACGTCAGCTTACTACTGTTTATGGCAGAAATGTGTCTTATGCTTCTGCTTTAATGTGCGGTAAAGGGATACCTACACTTGATGTTTAGAGTATGCCACCTGGTTGATCCAATGTTCTCTGCAGTCAGCCCGAGATTGTCCTTCTGTGTGTACCTATCTTAATGTGGGTGATCACTTGCATGGCGGTAATTTTAAAGTGAAGTGCTTTGCAGCTCTGGCTTCTAATAGCTTTGAAAGGATGCTAATGGTTAAGTCTTGCAAGATCCTTTATCCTTGCTAAATCGGGAGAATCTTTCCCTTGGAACAGAAGACCGCCTTGAGCGGCATCAAGAACGACTTGACGGAGTCTAAGGATAACCTTATTGAGTTTCAGATGCTAATTCCAACTCATGTAACTAAGGGGGAAGAGTTGAGTCTAGACGTCGTAGTGGTCTATGCGGCAACTGTCTGAGGATGATGCTGTTGACTCAAGAAATGATTTCCGTTGACCCGATAGTAATCTATTTTGGTCGCCGAATCAAAAAATGATAACTGCAGAGTCGAGTAACTAATCATTTAGCCAGACTGTAGGCCAAGCAGTCAAAAACCAAAAGGAGTTGGTAATTGACTAAGCAGATCAGCAGCGAAGCTTCTTTAGGGTGCCCTAAAAGCGGACTAGTGGCTGTTACATTATCAAGTGTCAAGTGGCAATGCCTTCTCTAACAGGACAAATAAGGAGGAGGGGGCTGTTTGAACCACAAATTGCTCGATGTGTGAAAAAGCCAAAAAAAGAAACGCTTTGGGAGAGTATGCCCATAGGGTGCGGTCTCACTGATGTAAGTAAGTCGCAGTGGTAAAATCGTTCACAGCGAGCATGGGGAAACAACATTCAAGAAAGTGGCGAACCGGAGGCTCAGCTTTCCATAACCTACGAGTTGTCTACCACTCAAAGATGCTCTAAGCCTGCTAGTACGAGATTGGCTCTCGGCGTCGGTGGCATCCAGAGGTCATCGCTGTTCTAAACTGGAGCTAAGAGGAGGGCAGTTAAAAGTCTGCTGGCGACTTTCGTTTAAGGGGAGGTTCCAATTGGAATGCGTTGGGCCTAACTTTGTATTCCTTCGTGCTTTGCAAAGTGCTGAGGAGACCACGCACAACTTTGATAGCTAAGGTCCTACTTGATATCAGAGTGACACCGCACAGGACGCTATGTCTTCGCGTCGAGCAGAGTGTGAGATGGTCGGCTGAATTGGGTGACTAAGACAGGTGCTCTCTTCAGATTATTTGGAACAAATATAGGCTGCAATAAAAGAAGATTGAGACTTCACTCGATGTAAAACACCAGGCAGAAATAGCAATAGCGTCAAATCTGCAATGAATAAAAACTGAGGATGTTTGTGCGGATTTCAGATTTAACAAAGTTCACAAAGTTCAAGTTAAAGAAGTTTGTCACAGTCTTTTACAAACACATCTTCTAGGTATTGCTATTGCAGATGCCACTGGTTTTGAGCCAGTCTTGGTAGCTATATTCCCAAGGTGCAACATCATGCGGTGACTTAGTCCTCGGTGGTCAGCGATCACAATGTGCAGTGATATCCAAATAAACCAATTGTATTGAATTGAATTAATCTACCCATAGATCAATGACGTCTGCGTTATTGATATTTCCAAAATGTGTTGGTGTTCGTCCACGGTGGACTAGCTTGTCTGAGAGAGAATAACTACACATGTATAGTCAATTGTAATTGATATTTATACTGGATGGGATGGAATGTAATTATAAACAAATTCATTTCCTTCTTGCGTCCTCAGTTCGTGATTTCTCTGTATTTTATATGAAGAAACTTTGATATTGTGGTGCTTGCTAGACGTCTTACAGGGGAGGCATAAAAAAGTGAATGGGGACGGATTTAGATTTGATGTGCTCTTTTATTACGTTGGAGGTGTGGGGATAAGAAAATGGCTGACGCAAAACAATATGGCGGACGCTTACCTGATACAAAAATGCAAACATGAATAATTAATTCACTTACTTTTTATTTTACTAAAAGTATTTCTTAATTTCATAATGACCCTTCAGTTTTAACTAACTTGGTACCAGAGCCGGACATTCCAGTGGTAAATCGTCAGAGACACTAAGTTCTTTGCCTGTACATGCGCACACTGGCAGGTGGACTGCCTGGAAGCGGACACGGCTGGAGGTGCGTGCACACATAGGTGCGTTCGCGTGTGTAAGAGAAATATGCATGCACGAACACAAAGTGAATCTTGGATGCATTGACATTTGCATTGACAGATGCGTCAATAGACGCTCAATGAGGAAGGAACAGAGTGAGGTGTGTTGTTTTTGTGCATGCGTTCATATGGCTCATATGTGCGTATCTGTGTGCGTGCGTTTGCGTGGGTTCATGTGTGCGTGTGTGCGTGCCTGCATTCGTGCGTGTGTGCGTGCATCTGTGTTTGTATGTGCATGTGTGCGTGTGTGCACAGCTTTCAGTCAAATTAGATATCTTTGACACAGATGAAGATGGATATACTGGACTTCATCGTAGCTCTGTGCAGAAGAACCACATGGATAACCGCAGCATAGCGCTCCATCACAATGTGGAGACATTAAATAATGCATATCAAGTTGGTACACGAGAAAGGTAGGGTGTCTGGCCCTAAGCAGCCCAGTCACGCAACTAGCGGCCTATCTGCTACTCGATCAGCAGCGGCCAGCCACTGGCCATCAATGATATCCCTAAATGGCAAGCTGTACGAGGACCAATACAACGTAGCTAACACAGTAAGCTTAGTTTAGATGTGCAACCTTCAACAGTAGTCATAATATGAATGCAAGGAGAACAAAATGGTTGCAATCTTTCATCCCAACTTAACAAGAGACGCTTGGTCTTTTCCTGCTCTTTTAGCCAGCGAAATAACAGTGGGCACTGCATGTAGCAATGATGTCTTTCAAAGGATAATCTAAACATGAGATGCGCAGAAATAAAAAAAGAATGGGTGAGCTTTGGCGCCCTTTAAATTCCCTCCAACATACATTGCCTCACTTTGCTGCTTCTGAACACTTGTATTGCACCAAGGCAATGCACATTTATATTCAGGATATACTCGATTTAGAAGAGAGCAATCCAAATGTGCATGGATATTTTCTTTCAGGACATTTTGTCGCTCGTAGGACTGATAGGTTCTTTGTAGACCTTTCAATTGACCTTGTGATAGGACAGGTGCTAATGTAAACACTGAAAACAGCGTGAGGTTTAACTCGTGGGTGTGGTATGGAAGAGGCATGGCAAACTAGATGTTTTTGTCCATGGCTGCTTGCACAGATATTAACGAGAGTATGGAAAATCTGACAGAGAATTGCAAAGATGCAAACACATTGTTGGGATTTCTGTGTAATCGTGATCTATTTCAACAAGTGGAAACACTCCTTAATATTGTAGCTACTGTAGCCGATAATAGTTCTGCGAATCCATAAAACGCTATCAAATTTGGCTCAGCAATATTAGATAAGTTGATTGAACAGAATGCCTTTGAGCATCCCTTCAAGAAAATAGATCAGGTTAAAGTGATATGACAGAAAATCGTTTGTGCAGGTGGTGAGTCAATAGTTGTAGATCTACAACTCCTCTTTCAATGACTTCAAATCGTAGCTAAGAGCAACCATGACCGCGATCTCAACGACGTATTCTGCTATAAACTATCATATTTACCCACTTCTCTTTTCGCCTTTTGAGCGGGAAATAAGACACAGCTTGGGGATACACTAGCAACATTAGTTAAATTAGATCAGTCAGTGCAATCCAGGACGGAACCACTGCATCATGTATTAAACTGGGAGTATACAGGCTACCTTGGAAGAATGGCAGTGCATACGAGAACATCAGTGAAAGGTATGGTAAACACGTGGAGAACTATTATACAAATGCCACCCCTGTAAGACGTCTAGCAAGCACCACACCCAGCAGCTACCGTCTAAAAACATATCATACTTCAGAAGAGCAAAATGTGTCATTGGTCAACAAGTATCTTTTGCTGCCACTAAGCCCTTGAAGTCAAAGAAAGAATATTTTCCCACCAATAGTGATAACAAGCAAAACCTTATCGACTTGCTGATGGAGAAAATGCATCAAGTAGGAATAATCTATAAAGACTGAGTGTGGACGCAGATGCAGATGTTCTTATAGCCAAGACGGATTAAAATTTTTCTATTTTCGAGAATGATACATGTGATCAGTGGCAACACGAACATCCCTATGTTTCCGTGCTGCTGTTCGAACGTTGTTTGGACGGGTTTGGTCTTCCAATCTGACTGAAAGATAACCAAGAGTATGGTCAGCTGTGCACAACATGTACAGTTGTGCAGGTCATCCATGCTAATGTCGGCTGTGACCCAGCATCAAGGTTGCTTGGTATAGGTAAGGGTTCAGCTGTAAGGGAAGTTTAAAGATATGTTTTTTTCAAAGCACAGATTAAAATTCTCACCAAACACACACTGGAAGCAATAAAGGTTGAAATTACAGGTGAAAATGTACGTGTCCAGATTTATAGAGGCAATGGGACATTGGATGAGTTGCGGTCGCGAATGTTTACAGACAAAGTAGCCACTAGTGCCAGTAGTGTTTAGGGGCAGATACTTCCTCCAGCATCAGATGCAGCTAGATATCATTCTCACAGTGTACACTACCAGGCACATGTGTGGATGAGTTCCGAACGTAAGTTTAACTCAATTGGTTGGCAACTGACAGATCAATTTTTGAAGCCACGCAACATAGATGCAATGGCAATTCACGCGCTCCTGCTAAGATGCATTCGATAACATTACGTGTACAGAAGCTGTATTATGATTAGTATTGTATATCAAGTATTGGAAAGATTCAAATCACGTTTATATTTCCATCAATGATTCAACCAGCAATACACTTTTAGGATATTATGTAAAATGAAAATCCTTTTTTTCATATAGGTAGGCACACGGCCAGTAACGTTCAACTTTTAGGGGCCCATACCAAAATTCTGGAGTAAGGTGTCTCTGGTGCTAATTTTCATCACTGTTGTGAGTACTCCAATGATATATTCCATAAAAATGATCGAATTCTGTAATTTACAGACAAACCTGTCTATATCTGACATGTCAGAGACTGCCAAAAGGTTGCTGAAAAAAGACGTTCTCTGTAAAAGAATAAGTCACTCATTAGTCTATATCATGTCTGTGGTCACAAGATAACATTCCTTAAAGACAGGTGGCCTAATGTCTACTCGCCTTTATGAAGTGCCATCTTGTGGCTATAAAACCAGGTGTCCGCAATATGCGGGTTTGACCATACCAATTATTTGGCAAATATGGCTTAGCATGATATCACGTTGTAGAATACATGTAATTCTAATTTGATTTTCTAACTCTCGCCTATCAGTTTCCTGTCTGGATTCCAAATCAAACTATTTTTAAGAAACTGGTATATGTTATATAAAGTGACTCCCTGCACAAAATAAAACCAGAAAACCTTCTTTTGCAATTTGTCCTAGGTTCGTCTATTTTAAAACGCATCTTTACTAGACGGTAGAGGTGATATTACTACTAAATCATTTTCCTATATGCCAGATCACGAGTGTTGCTGCTCAAAGTATTCGAAACTGTGTTACTATATAATATAGCTAAGTGGAGAGGGTTGTGGATGTAGCCATAAATAATATCACCTTATAAATTGGACGATTACGATTGACACATACTTTTCTTAAGTGTGTATCATCATGCACTCGTATAGCACACAATATGGAGAGCAGAATGGACATGGCCACAATCTATACCCCCTCCCCCTTTCGCCATTTCCCCTTTCTCTCTCTCTCTCTCCCTCCCTCCCTCCCTCCCTCCCCCTCCCTCTTTCGCTTTCTCCCTCTCCCCTTCTCTCCCTCTCTCTCCCTCTCTCCCTCACCCTCTCTCCCCCTCCCAGCCTTCCTCCCTCCCTCCCTCCCTCTCTCGCTCTATCTCGTTCTCTCTCTCTCCATCCCTCCCTCCCTCCCTCCCTCCAGCCTTCTCCCTCCCTCCCTCCCCCCCTCTCTCTCTCTCCCCCCCCCCTCTCTCTCTCTCTCTCTCTCTCTCTCTCTCTCTATATATATATATATATATATATATATATATATATATATATATATATATATATCTTTCTCTCTCTCACTCCCCCCCTCCCCCCCCCTCCCTCCCGCAATCCCTGCCCTCCCTCCCTCCCTCCTCTCTCACTCTCTCCCTCTCTCCCTCCCTCCCGTCGCCTCTCTCTCTCGCTCGCTCTTACTCTCTCTCTCCCTCCCTCCCTCCATCCATCCCCCTCTCTCTCTCTCTTTCTCTCTCTCTCTCTCTCTCTCTCTCTCTCTCTCTCTCTCTCTCTCTCTACCTCTCTCCTCTCACTCTCTCTCCATTTCTTTCTTTCCTGCATAGGAAGTGAGATGATTTATCTGTAGCTGTTTGTCAATTGTTCGTATTAGTGTTCACGGGCTCAGCCACAGTTCGCTTCTAATCTCGTTGTGGCATACAGCTGCGCTATTTTACATAATATTATATCACATCGGTTGTTTTGCTCTTCTTAGGGGCAGTAGAACATAATGAATAATGAATTCTGAACCACAGCAGAATTGATTGACCACCCGGCCATCTGGCTGTTTCTCTTCGTAACATTTAGTGCCGATCACATTATATATGTTATATATGTTAACCGTTTTCAGTAGTCATAATCATTGGAGGACTGCTACATCCTAAAACATGTTATGTCTATTGGTTCGCATCTCGTTGGACATGTTAGTGGACAGGTAAACCATCACGCCAGTCCGATGAATATGGGTGTGAGCCGAGTCAGACTGGGTCACAGTTTCATTAAACCTCATAGATGTGTATTACTCTAATGCAGTACCAGTTTATGAGGAAGATTGATGTTCCGGGTTTAGCTCATGAGCCGCCATGTGGAGATATGTAGAGACAACGAGATACGGGGACGCTGGAAATTGATGGCTGAATCAAATGCCTTTCTTTGGTCTGCAACGGCTGGGCAAAGTTTTGGCCTTCAACCCAAATTCATGCGCTAGATTACGCCATAGAACGGTGTTCTTGCAATGACACGAAACGCAGAAGATGGGTCTTCAATGAGGAAGAGCTTGGCGGTACTGGTGAAGTTGATTCATCATTTCAAAAAGCGGTATGGAATTGAGGCACCATGCATAATTCAGTTGTTGCATACATACTACCAGGTCAAATGAACCGTCGAGTTAATGATTATAATTCGGTTATTGTAACAGCATACCGACACGAATGTATATAATCGAGACACCAACATAATTCTGTGATAGAATGAAATGATCATCTCCAGTTCTAACATCATGAATGGGTGAATCCACTTGAGCTATGCCCCGCTCATATCAAGCTAAGCTCCGCCAATACATTACGCTTGTTGGGTTCGATTTATATACTTTGAATCCTGAATTCCCAGAATCACAATTTGATGGTAATTATTCATCTAACTTGTTCAATATTTTGAAACTAATTTGACGTGGGCTGTAGGCAAAAGCAGCAACAAGTCAAATTATTGTCAAAATATTTAACAGAAAGTTTATTAAATAGTAAAGACACACAATTCGTATAACTATATAGAGTTTTCAATGTTCATGGCGGAGTTAGATATGTCGCTATTTATTGTGACGTCGTCCTGTGTGCGATGTAACTGAGTTTGACGTCATATATTTGAGCGACAGATCATATATTTCAATTATGGCGTTTTCACCTCGGACCTCCAGACCACCTATTTTCTCTTCATTATCCTAATTAAAATGATAAATACTGACACATGATAAAGACTGCTACTTTTTCTTCTTTAGCACGCTGATGTCAAAATTTAAAATTTTCAAATTTTGTTATTTAAGGATGAACGGGTGTTTATTTTTCAACAAATTTGGTGGAAGATGTTACTGAGGTAACAGCAACATCATCCAGCAGAATTGTCGAAAAATTTGTCCCAACTTCTGTGCTATTGGCACTGTAAAAGATGGGATATTAACATCAGTGTGGTAAGGGTTAATACAATAGCATTGCCAATGAGAATCGGTACCCCGTGTATAGCCTATCATTTTGAATCAATGATCCGCCAAAACGTTTCTGTTTAATCAGGACTTTAATATTTTCATTTATACTTCTATCCTAAGAAATATGATTTCGACATCGAGTATCAATATCATATGAAGTTTCAACCCACTGTTTGTATAGCCATGTACGGCTATAAATTGTGTGTGTATAGACAAATAGAAACTCGATTCTAAGGTTTAACCACATTGCTAATTTAGTCAGACATCAATGTTTATTTTTTACAAATCGAGGGCACGCGTGCCCATGTCCATCTATAGATAAGAATTTACTGTAGGATCTTGCTTTCGTAGATACTGATAACGTACAATTCTGCCATTCTCCAGAGAGGAGGTTTATGAAATTTAAATTGTTGAAGATTCATGCCAGAAGGTTTATTCCCCACTTCTCGTACTCAATAGGCTAAAAGGGCAATACAGTAAACGAATCTGAATGACTTTTGTTGAAAGAGTTATTCATATTGATATAGAGATTCGAGGTTTTCGCTCTTATTGTTGCAGTGTACCTAGAAATTGATCCACTAAATACCTACATGTTGCATTTTATATCGATATTTTATGAGGGATTTTCTAAAGTTAGGTTCGTAAATGCGCAGAAGCAACAACAACGAACCCTATAATAATCAGTTGGTATTGCGACGGTATGATAAAGACGGGGTGGCTTTATCTTTTAAATGTAATAAGATACACACGTACTTACCAAGATATATCTGCTTAACACTTTAACGCTCATATCTGCCAAACACGGCTTCTGCAGCGGTCTTGGAAAATATCCATTTGCAAACCAAGAGAAGACTATTTTTGAAGTTTTACCACCGAAATGACTGGCTCGATAACCAAGCCAGTCATTCCACTGGTAATTTTTCAGAAATTGTCTTCTCTTGGTCTGCAAATGGATATTTTCTATGGGAAAATTGAAATTTTCTTGAATAAATTCAAGTGTTAAAGGGATAATTTAGCTCTAAACCGGAACAATTTTAACATTAATGTAAATTGTCTACGACTGCAACTAAACCTGTTTGTCAACAGAAATTATAAAGCTGTTTACCTGGCACTATAAGAAATGGCTACAAACTCGGAGACGTTCCATTGGGCGGATTACCTGGTATTCGCCTTGATGCTCATCCTCTCTGCATCTGTTGGTGTGTTTTATGCCGTCAAAGACAGAAGGAAGAAATCAGCTGGTGACTTTCTCCTGGCCGCACGTCGTATGAGCTTCATACCTGTCACTCTGTCGTTGGCTGCGAGCTTTATCTCGGCCATTACAGGTACCGTGGTATATTTTAATAACATATGCAATACATATTTCAAAAATGTAATCATAATTATTTCACCCCTTTTGTATCAATAGCGTCTCAAAGATTGGCCAACGCCCAGTCAATCTAGTTCCAAAGTATTACACCGAATGTTTATTAAATAGTGAAGAGATACATTCGTACAATTTGACCGACTATTCCAGGTCTATGACGGGGTATTTCTGTCAATTATGATTGTGACTTCAGCCTATAGGTGACGTAGTTGATTATGATGTCAATACTTGAGTGACAGAGAAGGTTCGTCAATTTTGAAATGACCGTAACTACTGACCGATACAAGTACATATGTTCCTATACTAACCATGGCGATTGATCTATGAGAATCTAAACTAAAGATTTAACAGATTTAACAGATTCACTATTATGTATCATGACTATAACTATTTAATATAATGTCACCAATTGAATATTTAAAAATATTATAGAAACATTTAATAATTTCTCGTTACACCATCTTATTCTTCTTTTCGTTCGCTGATCATACCGCCAGTCCTGTAAGTGACTGTCGACATGCTCATACGCGTTAAGTGCGTGGATCCATGGTTTATTAGAGTGCGCCGTGCGGCCTGGAACCTCCGTCTTCAGTACTCGAGGTTTCTGTCAGGGTTACCTCACCCTTACTTCCTTTAGTCGCCTCTTACGACACGCAGAGGATACGGAAGGTGTATTCTAAGCCCCACCCACAGGGCCTCGTTACGCCATGATCCACTGGACCTTTCCTGGTTATCCATCCATTATAATCAACTAAGTGACGTGTAGGATCACGTCATAATTAATTATGGCATGAATGACTCGATTTAGTCCGTCTTTAAGGCTTAATAGTCCAACACGTTGTACGAATTGTATGTCTTTACCATTTAATAAACATTATGTTGAATATTTTTAGACTAATTTGACTGGGGCGCTGTTGATGCCATAGGCAGCAACACCACCTAGCTAAATTAGTTTCAAAATATTTAACAGCTTACCTGTATAGTTTTCTGGAACTTGATAGTTAGAGAATTCAGAGATCGATCGATCCCAACACGGATGAAGTGTGGATGGAGCATAGATAGAGATGGGCGGGGCATAGCTAAGACTGGAACGGTCCATTGAAAATTCGACTCGGTAATGTAGGCAAGACTTATCCATAGAGTACCCCAATGACGTTTTATCAAGTTACATTCATTGTTATCTAAAGAGTAACGCGTGGGTAGATTGACAACGTTAAGTAAGAGGAATGGATAAATCCTACCTGTCACGCAAGTAACTGATGTCATAAACAATTACCTCACATGTAGGCTGGAGTCACAATACAAACTCGTAAGGAATGATGTATCTAGCTTCGTCATGAATATTTAATAGTCAATCAAGTGTATGAATTGGATGTGTATACTATCTAATAAACAGTTTGTTGAACATTTTGAAATTAAATTGCCATAAGAAGCAACAGTGCCCAGTCAAATCAATTTCAAAATATTGAACAGAATGTTTCTTAAATTGTAAGTTCATCAGGCATAAAATTCGCACACCTTCATAACAGAGCCTTTTTCTATTTTCGTGATGGAGCTATGTCATTCCTGATTGTGACATCGTATAGCATGTGACGTATTTGATTATGACACCATATACCTGAGTGAAAGATCGGATCCCTCCATTAATAGCGCATTCTCGCGACCCAATCGGTACTATTTAAATCCGATCAGCCAATCAAGTTTATGACGTCATAATCAATTACGTCACCTGTAGGCTGACGTCTTCGTCTGTTATATGCACCTTCCACCACTTCATGAGGCACATCCTTCTGAATCCTTCTGGAGTAATAGTCCGTGGATACAGCACATGCGAAACTAACGAATCTATTGTCAAAAAACACGAAATATGTAACAGTTAATGAAAGTTCATCAACATGTAAAACAGTGAGAGCGAATAGATGTATCTAGTGAGTATGAACAGGAAGTAATGTAGCATCATGAAAATGTAAGCAATAAATGCGTCCTTGCGTTGTGGCAGGCTCCAATCTTTGCTATTTTTTATGTATGAGATAGTACCCGTAATGCCCTCTAGTGAAGAAGACATATCCGGTGGAGAGGATTCAGGTGGAGAAGAACTATCGTCAAATGATCTGACTTGATGGTGGTTATGGCATACAGCGCAAGCATGCGGGGCTACCGAGTTAACAGATAAAGCTCTGCATCGTGTCAGGAAATGAGTCATATCTTCTTGACTTGAGCTGCAAAGCTGACACGTTGCTGTGACGTGGCCTCGTCTATCGTGTCTCGCTAGTACAGTCTGGAGTTGATATATACAGGATAGAAGTTTTGCCTTACTGGATGCTTTGCAGATTCAGACCATAAGGCATTAAGAATGTCTTGCAGTTCAACCATCTCAGCTGACATAAATCGCAGTGGAAAGGTTGAGGATGCAGAATGCCACATGTTGCTCTTCCAGAACCTGCAGCCTGCTTCATGAACTCTACGCTTCTATGCTGTATTGTAGGTACTGCACCAATACACCGTGGGCTTAAGACAGCTTGTATTACAGTAGTAGCCTCTGAACATAGCAGGGCCATGCATTGCTGGACATGGATTTCATAACAAGTTGTCTTAACACGATGAAATATTTGCGACCTGATGGGTCAGTGACCAAGTTTCTTAGTAGGACGAAAGATTTCTTGTGAATCTCGGCCGCTACTGATAGAATACTGAATTAGCTGGACTCGGGGCAATGCTCTGCAGTTGGCGCTATATGGATATTGCACACATTTCCATAGGTTCTGTTTCTTTATCAATTTTCTTCCATAGTTCTGCTTCATGAGTGGGGCGTGGAAGAATGAATATAGAATATATCTTTTGATTCATCACCGGGTTCAGTCCATGTTATTCTCAACTATATGTTGACTAGGTTTCCCAGAAGCGCGCATCAAGAATCCAAGTTGGGTGGCTTCTTCTGATAGTGTACATTCCGCAGACTTATAGCAGACGCCAGCTGTCTCTGTGAAGGTGCCATTAGTCGGATATATGATAGCATACGTATTCTTCATTCCTATTGTATAACGTCTTGAATCAGCGAAGTTCTATGTAGCTCTTAGAATAACCTGAGCATCTGGATGATGATGTTTTGCCATAATTGCCGCATCGTCTGAACATGTTGGTGTTGATACACCTATGCCGCTTATATGATCCCCCATCCCAGCATTCTCAATTGTAAAGAGAAGAGTGTTATTGAATGTCTTGTAGTTGCTTAGAGAGAATGATCTTCCCTGTCCTGCTCCTAGAATAATATTAAAGGGCCTGGATAGTCCTCCCTCCCAACTAATGTGTCCGCCCAAAAGCTCTGTATCAGTCATCGAAAATGCACCACATCCAGAGTGAGATCACTAGCCTAACGAGACCGTCATGCCAGACCTCGGCAAATACCTTCTGGACAGCCAAGGTTATGAAGAGGAAATCATCGCCAACATCTTCAAACTCTGCAATCCTCTCAGAGATAGGACATGCAGCAGGAAGATAGCTAGCCTTCTCTGTAAATCCCCGTTGTAGTTTACTTTGAACACGATCTAGAAAGGGTGTCGTTGTGTCGATACTAATTTCAAGGAATTTACCGATAGTTGAGCTAACCGTTATGCCTCTATGGTTATCGGGAGGCTTCTTACATTTGTCAGCTTTCTTTAAGCTTTGAGCAAGAATGCCCTCCTTGAATGGTCTTTGACGGCTTGATGGATTCTCTTAAGCTGAAGTATGGCGTTGAATATACTGCTTATGATCAGCGGGACTGGTGAAATAGAATGAATCAAATGTTTTGCCACAATTCCATATTAATCTGTTACTCTTCCGGTATGTAGTAGGAAGCACCCTGTGCCTCCTCTGGCAATATAGGCATCATGGTGACCTGATTTGGTTAAGTTATATTTGTTATGTTGACAACGTCCTTCTGACACGACCTCGTCCAATAAATCCAAATGTGTCTCGACAGCGTTAGCTATATCGTGTCTTACCACTTGGATAACTCTTTGGAAGTCTGCCTAGTGCCGGATACGCACTGTTCTCTTTCACACGCGTGACTTCGGGCTAGATTTGGCTGAGCCACTCAATGACAGCTTTGCATCGGGGTCATAATCTGAAACATTACTTTGGGAAAAGGTTACTGTAGGCAAGGATCTCTATATTTGCAATAACTGTGCTACGGCAAGATAGCACTTACTCAAATCTGTGTTGTATGATGTCCACGGTTAGTGCTGATATCATCCCGCTTTCCTTGTTGTTATATTTGGATCAGACTATCACGATGTCTAGTGCATTTTGAGGATTACGGTGGAGGAAGCATTCAGATCTACACATAGGATGGTATCGTAACTGACATACTTCATCATAATCTCAATGTCCTCAGAGCTGCTAGGATATCCTAATACATATGACGGACATCGCTGGATCAGGTTATATCATTCGATGGCATATATATATATATATATATATATATATATATATATATATATATATATATATATATATATATATATATATATATATATATATATATATATATATATATATATATATATATATATATATATATATATATATGTGTGTGTGTTGATAAGTAGATACCTTGTACCATTGCTAATCATACGTACACATACCACTATATCGTCTCCATCAGTGAGTTAAGTAATCAGGTCGTTCTCGTTCTTGTGCTACAACAAGGCGACTCCAACATGCCCTCTACAGCGCATGCCCTCTACTACGCGGCATCAACACAAGTTTTTACATGAGCATCAAGCTCTGTATGGAAGTTGGTCAGATTATGCAGGACATCTTGGTGTAACCAATAGCGATAGCGATTACATTGCCTTGGGTACATAATTCGGCCATAATTCTATTAAACAGGACACCATTAATATTATAAACGATTAAGTTTACATTGACCGATGGCGCTCGTTTATCCGTTGCGGTGGTCGTGTGCGTCGTTTTGGAACTCGCCCTAAAAAGAGCACGAGTTTGGCATTAACTCATGCAGGTTTGTACTTGATATTACGGCGGTCCGAGTTTGATTGATTCATAGCTTATAGTATGCATGTGTCGAGTATACTTCTATGTCCAGTTCCTGCATTAATGTATGGTGCCTGTTGACCTTTCATTGACCTACTATCACTGTTCCTGCTATGCACATTGTGTCTGGCTGGTTCAATTGACGATGCCTTGACATAGATTTCTTCCTTCTCACTAATGGATGCACTGGTGGTGCGATTGGACACTGCCTCCGATCTGGTGGATATCTGCGTGGTGCGAATGGAGTTTGTGCTAGTGATTGATGAGGAGAGACTGACGCATTGCTAGATCTGCCCATAGTATCTGTGACTGATGGTGGAGATACAAGCGGTGGGGAAACAGACTGAAATGGTGGTTGATGACGGAAATCTGGTACTGTGTGTAGATGCTGATGTCTTTGGTGCGGCTGTTGTGGAAGAGAAGATGGTATTGGTGGCGGATGTAGCAGAGGCGTCTTATACATTAACATATGTTTACAATGCAGTCGTGTCATGGTGGTGCCACGGTGGTGCCATGGCATGTACGCTTGCAAGTATGGATAACCAAGACCCTAAAATTAGACGTCACAATCATAATTATGCGACAGCCCCCCCCCCCTCCCAGTCAAATTAGGTTGAAAATATTCCGTTGTATAGTTTATCATGAAATTGGGAATCTGGCGATTCATGATTCAAAGTATATACATCGACTTTAAAACGCACACGACATGAGATGAGTTTGGCTTAAGATTGGTGGGCTATAGCTAAAAGTGGATTCATCCATTTCCTGTAGCCGAAGTTACGACGTCACGTAGGATTAACAGCTTACCTATGTCTAGTTACCTTGATATTTAGATTCTGGGAATTCAGAGTTCGATCGATCCTAACACTGGGAAAGCGTGGGCAAAGCTTGGCTAGAAATGGAAGGGCATGGCTAGAAATGGATCCCTCTATTCCAAAATTATACGCCCCATCGTTGATATACTTATATGCTCTAATGTCCCCAGTGCTTGGTGTTCCATCAGAGATCTACAAGAGTGGCACGATGTTCGTCTGGAATGGATTGGCCGTCTCCTTCGCTTTATTTGGAGCATTACAGATATATATTCCTGTGTTCTACAAGCTAAGACTCACATCCGTGTACGAGGTATTTCAACATAAGCGTATTGCAATGGCAATATCATTGGAATGTGTAATACTTACCTTAAGAATGACTTTAAAATAACAAGAGCAATGGAAGATTGCAGATATTCGCGCTCCAGTTTTGTCATGTTTTAAAACACTATCAGATTTTCCGGATTTTTCAGGTTTTCCGAATCCCCACCCCACCCCTCTAATCGAATTAGATTCAAAATATTAAACAGCTTTCCTATTTAGTTACATTGAACTTTGAATTATGCACATTCAGGGTTCAAAGAACAGGGCTATAAATTGATTCCAATACACGTACAATGTTGATTGGGTTTGGTTAGCAATGGCCGGGGTATAGCTAGAAATGGGCGAGCATATCTAGAAATGGAAGACTCCACTTATATCTTTCTCCACCAGGTGAGCATCGCCACAATTTTATATTGACTCATTATAGAGTTCAAAGCTCTTTATGTTTAGCTACTGAAATAAGATATTTACTCATATAATCTTTGAACATTTGGGTTATTAATGTTCCTTAGAACGGAACATAAAAATGATGATGACATCTCCGTGGATCTGACCATACCAGAGATAATTACACTTGGACTGGTTCAGCTGATTTCCGGGGGACCGCATAAACAACACGTGACATAACCATTTGTCGACGAGATGTTGGACACATTTTGTCAACACTCAACAATCCAAAATAATCCGGCAAGTCTTAACACAGTATTCTCAACAGATGTCCAGAGTCCGTACCATATCACTTAGCTTGGGCTGTCTTGTATGAAGCAGCTTCGCTCGTAAACGGGTATATTCTTGTAGCGTATCTCAGCGAAGCATGAAAGTAGCTCAATGGAGCAATACAGTTTTAGATATGCCCCGTCCATCTTTAGCTAAGCTCCAACCACACTTCGCCAGTGTTGGAATCGTTCGATCTCTGAATTCCTGACTATCAGTTTCCAGAAAACTATACAGGTAGTAAGCTGTTGACAGCAACACCGCCCAGTTAAATATTTTCAAAATATTCAACAACATGTTTATTAAATAGTAAAGACATACAATTCGTACACCAACACTTAGTCCGTCATTAATTAAACGTTCGTGACAAACTTATCTACGTAATTCGTCACGTTATTGATAATCGTCACGTAGTTGATTATAACGTCTTATGATTGAGGGATAATTTGGAACACTACATTCAGATGTTGCTAAAACATCAAATCATAGGCTTATAATGCCTATTTGAATACACCTATGTAACACATGCATCGGATAGCTAGGCGTGTAGCACGTACGTTCGTGTGTTACCAAATACTTACCGATTTACGAGAGAGGCGGTGTTGGTTTAATACATTGAACAGAGTGGATGGTTACGGGTACCGATGTATTTTGAAGAGGACATAGGCCTAGATATCGGCAAACTGACAAATAACGAATACAATTTCTCTGAATAATCGTGTTACTGTGATCGCCAGATGTGGAAGAATAGTTCAACATATATGACAAACAGCTAGAAATTCAATATGCAACTTGCAAACATGCGACTTGTTTACAATGTTAGTAAATTTAAGCGGAAATGTAGACAGAGCTCAAACACTAGACAGTCTATGCAGTTATCTAGAGTAGTTATATGATATATATATGAGGGTGGCAATTATTACTCTCTCTCTCTCTCTCTCTCTCTCTCTCTCTCTCTCTCTCTCTCTCTCGGCTGTAACTAGGTGTGTCGATGGTGTTGATACTTGATGACAAGCTATCCAGAGATTCGTGTGATATCAGCATAGATCTAGGCAGGACCGAACTTAGGATTCAGGGGACCATTTGGATACATGGAAGCTGCTAGAAAGCTAGGTTTCAGTTCCAACAATAATGCTGCTGTGGCGGTGCGGGTGGGTGGTGTGAGTGTGGGATGTTGGGTGGAGTGGGGTGTAGTTGGGGTGGGGGGGGGGGGGGCGGTACGGTACAGTACAACTCAGAAATAACTTTGAATGTTTCAAACACAAAATAAAAAGATACTGTTGAATATTTTGAAAATAATTGATTGGAAGATTAAGGCAACCATGTCGTCCAATCCAATTGTGTTCAAAATATTCAATAGAACATGTTTACATTGTGTTCAAAATTGTTTTCTTTGGAAATATGTTAATTTCTTTATGGCATGTATGCTTGTAACTTGAAGTTATTCAGGGGCCCAAAATCTAAGACAAAAGAAATTTTTGTATCACTTTTTGAGGGGCCTGGAAATTTGGGGCAAATACACTTGTTGCACTGCCTTATCTTCGGCTCTGTATCTACGCAATGTCAGCAAATGCTTGCCCCCATTTTATGTGCATCCGAATTGAATTTCCAGTCGAATTAAGATGACTATCTTTAGCTGACCTGGCTTGATAGGCCAAGTGAGCTTATGCCGTGTCGACCGTCCGGGATCCGGCGCCTGTCCATCAACTTGTTTTAAAATGACGTCTTCTCAAGAACCACTGGGATGAGTTGAATCAAATTTAGCAGGAAGGATCCTTAGGGCATGGAGATCCAAGTTTATTCAAACGAAGCCGATCGACCAATTTGGCCGGCGGCCACCTTGGAATTTTGCTGATTTTTTAAGAAATGTCTTTTAAAATCTTCTCCGAAACAGCCTTGCGAATCAATTCAAAACTCATGAAATATCATCTAGGCAGGCGAAGAGTTGAACCAAGTCTGTTCAAGACAACTTGATCTGTCGAATGGTTTGGTAGCCATCTTGGATGACCTAGTTTCCGTGAATACGACATCTTCTCCAAAACCACTGAACGAATCGGGATCAACTTTAAGAGAGTTGTAATTAGGGACTAGGCGTCATTAAAGTTTGTTCATGGGAAGTTGATACGTTAAAAACATGGCCGCCATGAGCCAATCAAAATTTAGCGTGTTTGGAGGCCAATTTGAATATTTTATTCGATGGATTTTGAAGCCAAGATTGGTTGCGAATACGTTTTTGTGTATGCTAATTTCAATTTCAAACTTGCCAGATTCGGAACTGTCGGATAACTGGTTTGGCTGCCATCTTGGATCATTTTCCCACCAAAAACTCGCATACTAAAAGCAATGGGAAGTTGCTCTTCTTATCGAGCATCACAGGGACGATTTCAAATATATTTGACAGGAAGCATCGATAGAGCATAAGGTTCCATGTTTGTTCAAAGGAAGACGATCGATTAATTTGGCCGGCGGCCTTCTTGGATTGTGTCCGATTTTTTAAAACGTTTTTAAAAATCTTCTTCTCCGAAACCGCTTGAAGGATCGATGCAGACCTCATGAAATATGACCTAGGCCAAGAGCTGAACCAAGTTTGTCCAATTGAATTTGATTGGCCAAAATGGTTCGGTCGGCATCGCGGATGGCCTAATTTGAATGAAAACGACTTCTTTTCTAGGACCGCTTAGTAGACTAGGCGGAAATACAGATTAGGGACTAAGGGCTATTAATGTTTGCTCAAGGCAAGTTGATATATAAAAAACATGGGCGCCACTGACCAATCAAAATGTAACGTCTCTGGCGGCTATGTTGGACATTTTTATTTGATGGAATTTGAAGCCTAAATTGGTTGTGTATAGGTTTTTGTGTATGCTGATTTCAAAGTTGTCATGTTCGAAACTGTCGGATAAACTGTTTGGTGGCCATCTTGGATCATTTTCCCGCCAAATCCTTCCATACTAAAGCAATGGGAAATTTAAAATGTATTCTTCTAGAGAGCCACTGGGCCGATTTAAAGTATATTTTACAGGTTTTAGTGCATAGGGATCCGAGTTTGTTCAAAGGAATCCGATTGGCCAATTTGGCCAGCGTCCATCTTTGATTTTGGCCAAATTTTATAAACGTCCTTAAAATTCTTCTCCGACACCACTTCGTGGATCGATTTAAAAGTTAGGAAACATCAACTGGAGCAGGAGCTGAACCAAGTTTGTTCGGGGGAACTGGATTTCCCAAATGCTTCAGGAAGCATCTTGAATGACCTCGTTTTCGCGAAAATAACTTCTCCAGATCTGCTGAACGGTTCGAGCCCAAATCTGGGCGATATGATTAGGGCCTACATGTCAGTAAAGCTTGTCCATGGAAACTTAATAAGTGAAAAAAACATTTCCGCCATGAATCAACCACAAATTAGCGTTTCTGGCGGACATCTTGTAATTTATGCAAATTTCTGTGAAAATCATAAAAAGACTACTGGGCCAATTTTAATAAAAACCTCGCTAAGCCTTCACATAGATTAATTAGATACATTTTTCCAGTGATCGTCTCGTTATGTTTAGTGATACCAGTCGCAAATAATTCGAGGTGAGCGATATAGGTCCCTTGGGTCTCTGGTGCTGTTAACTAATTTTAATACCTACATCTATGATCTTCAAATCCTCTCGTTTTACGTGAAATTATATGGTCTGATATGAACTGAGTAGTTCTGGTGTCTTTTCACGTTTCAATTCTCATTGCCACTAGGCCCATATTCTAATGGAAAGTATTACGTCAATCGTCACTCGTTACACAAGATACGCTTTTCTCGATCTCGTATTGAAGGAGATCTCGTGAATGACTATGCTGTTTCTGGGGTTTTTTGTGGAAATAAATGTATTTATTTATTTATTTATTAGCCGTGCTGTACCCTACCCATTAACCCTTAACACCTTGAATTTGCTGAAGAAAATTTCAAATTTTTCAAAGAAAATGCCAATTTGCAGACCAAGAGAATACTATTTTTGAAAGTTTATCTCTGGAATGAATAGTCTTCTCTTGGTCTGCAAATTGACATTTCTCAAGTAGCCGGTTTTGACTGATATGAGGCTTAAACGGTTAAGAGTCTGGCAAGCCTCAGGTTTCAGCGACACTTAAAGACAATTGGGCCAAAATACTTTAAAAACCAGTTTCATACGCGTTATTCAAGAATGGACCTTTCCATTTTATCCATCCATCATATGACGTCATAATCAATTACGTGACGCGTAGGATGGGATTATAATCAAGGACGTCATGGGTGGCATATATAAGGTCGCCACGGATCCTTAAGCGACGACGGACTTAAGCGTTGCTGTACGAATTATAATTATTTGTTATTTAATACACATGCTGCTGAATATTTTGAAACTAATTTGAGTGGGCGCTGGTGCTGAAAAATAACCAACAGCTTACCTGACGTCATAATCAACTACGTGACGCGTAGGATGAGATTATAATCAATGACTTCATGTATGGCGTATATAACGTCGTCACGAATCCTTAAGTGACGACGACTTAAGCGTTGTTTTTACGAATTATAATTATTTGTTATTTAATACACATGCTGCTGAATATTTTGAAACTAATTTGACTGGGCGCTGATGCTGCAAAATAATCAACAGCTTACCTGCATAGTTTTCTGAAAATTGATAGTCATTGAGTTCAAGGATCGATCAATCCCAACACAGACGAAGTGCGGGTGGCGCTTAGTTAAAAATGTGCGGGCATAGCTAAAAGTGGATTCCTCAAGCCACCTAAATACATACCTTTGTTTTTCAGTACCTCAACCTCAGATTTGATAGGGGGGTCAGATTGTCTGCATCCGTTCTTTTTATGATCAACATGGTAAGAACCTGACCCATTAACAGATATTATTAGTTACACGTGCGTGTTGCGGGGTGTACGTGGTTGTATGTCCTGCGCAAGCGCAATATTTCCCCGAATGAAGCGAGGGAAATACCCTTTGTATTTTCCCAAGCGAAGTGAGGCGCGGACAATGCATTATTTGCATAGGTCACATACGCCTGTACATCACCCCCCCCCCCCGCCCAACACTAAGTGTGTATAGAATGTATTAACCGTCAGTGCGGCGAATTAATTAGCTATCAAAATAATGTAGATTTCATCACGACGCAGTAATATTAATCTGCACAAGTTTGATTATGTCGTCTTTCAGTGCGACGAGCCTGTCAAATACGACTATCAGCATATAGATATGAAATCGATTACCAATAGCATTGATTGCGGTATAAATTATTGCGTAATATACATGTGTTACCTCTAAATGAAGGCAGTTGATGATGATGATGATGATGATGATGATGATGATGATGATGATGATGATGATGATGATGATGATGATGATGATACAGATGATGATGACGATGACGATGACGATGACGATGCTGATGATGATGATGATGATGATGATGATGGTTGTGGTGGTGGTGGTGGTGGTGGTGGTGGTGGTGGTGGTGGTGATGATTGTGGTGATGATGATGATTGTGATGATGATGATGATGATGATGATGATGCACTCTGTTCTGCAGCAGCAGTAGTAGAAAGAACCTACGCCTACAATCGATGAGTCCTTCACCACCTTTTTATAACAGTATCTTGTCCTCGGATAAAACCTTTGTCTTCCTCAGAAAACAGTACTTGGTACACACAGGTGATGCGTATATGATTCATTATCACCGTCTATGAACTCATATGACCAAACATTTTTACCCACACACACATGCAAGCACATACGTACGCACGCAAGCGAATGGCGATTAAGAAAATTGTCTTACGACGCAACGAGTTGAACGTTGTTGTTTTACATTCCAGATAGTATATATGGCTCTGGTAGTCTACGCGCCGTCTCTGGCTTTTAACGCGGGTAAGATTGAGATTATGTACAGATTGTTTCACTAAATACACATCTTTGAAATCTTACATGATTCTGACATGATTGTAATATGAATAAAGCTGAAGAAGTGCGCTAAATTCATCAATACTAACTGAGACAAGTCATACAATCATGGGAGAGTGGTAGCAATGTAAGGAGTGGTCCAGGTACTAACGGTGTGAACAAGACTCGGGTAACAGTCTACGCACAGTGCACGCATTGCCTGCCTGCCTGCCTGCCTGCCTGCCTGCCTGCCTGCCTGCCTGCCTGCCTGCCTGCCTGCCTGCCTGCCTGCCTGCCTGCCTGCCTGCCTGCCTGCCTGCCTGCCTGCCTGCCTGCCTGCATGCCTGCCTGCCTGCCTGCCTGCCTGCCTGCCTGCACGGCTGCCTGCCTGCCTGCACGACTGCACGACTGCACAACTGCCTGTCCGCCCGCCCGCCCGCCCGCCCGCCCGCCCGCCCGCCCGCCCGCCCGCCCGCCCGCCCGCCTGCCTGCCTGCCCGCCCGCCCGCCCGCCGGCCCGCCCGCCCGCCTGCATGCCTGCCTGTCTGTCTGCCTGCCTGCCTGCCTGCCTGCCTGCCTGCCTGCCTGCCTGCCTGCCTGCCTGCCTGCCTGCCTGCCTGCCTGCCTGCCTGCCTGCCTGCCTGCCTGCCTGCCTGCCTGCCTGCCTGCCTGCCTGCCTGCCTGCCTGCCTGCCTGCCTGCCTGCCTGCCTGCCTGCCTGCCTGCCTGCCTGCCTGCCTGCCTGCCTGCCTGCCTGCCTGCCTGCCTGCCTGCCTGCCTGCCTGCCTGCCTGCCTGCCTGCCTGCCTGCCTGCCTGCCTGCCTGCCTGCCTGCCTGCCTGCCTGCCTGCCTGCCTGCCTGCCTGCCTGCCTGCCTGCCTGCCTGCCTGCCTGCCTGCCTGCCTGCCTGCCTGCCTGCCTGCCTGCATGCATGCATGCATGCATGCATGCATGCATGTATGACCGCCCGATTGGCTGCCTGTGTATAACAGCCATATTTCCAGCTAACGTGTTCTGTCATCCGCACTTATGTCCACACGTCCATCCGTTTGTCTGAAATATTTTGCTTTTCTTTCAGTGACCGGCTTCTCTCTGTGGGGTTCCATTGTTGCTGCTATTGGAGTGTGTACAATATACACGTCATTAGTAAGATAGCAAGCAAGTCAATGCGTTACTTTAACCATTAGCACACTGATGTCAATTTTCTATCTTTTACGGTGTCAATAGCAAAGAAACTAGTGTACATTTTTCAACAACTTTCGTGAAAGATGATGCTGTCTACGACAGCACCATCTTCCAACAAATTTGTTGAAAACCAAACAGCAGTTCATCTTTTACTGTAATTTGAAAATTTGAATTTTTGACATCAGAGTGGTAAGGGTTGATAGTGATGGTTATGTATAAATTATACACCTTTTACTTATTAATTTGTCCCGCTTCATCCTGGACAACCACAGCTATGCTACCTAGCACGGGGTGGGGGTGGGGTGGGGGAGTATAAGTTATATGAGAGTGGTAAAATGTAATTGGAGGGATCGACAGAGAGATGCGCTTATGATTTATGTGAAAGGGTGTTGTGTAAAAGTTCCTTAAAGGGATGCTAATCTTATCTCAAATGTTGTACTGAACCGATAGATTATCGTTTGTATATTCCATATTAGTCATATCCCGTCACATTCCATTATCTGTATCACAATTATCCGCTACGTAATATCGCGAAAAATGGTGAACAGTCAGCGCCACCATTTTGCTTACTCAAGCGATAGTGTGTGATGATATGTAAGTGCCAATGCATTTTATTCTTTATTATGTAATTATCATCATGTTGAATACTTTGAAGCTAATTTGACTGGACGTTGTTGCTGCCATAGGCAGCAACAACTTCCAGTCAAATTAGTTTCAAAATATTCAACAGCAACATATATGGTTGCTTTTATATCGCATTCCTAAACTATAATAGATGGCACCTCTATGACTGAACGTATATACCGAGGCAGACACGCTAGGTTTTTGCTGATTGGTTGAAAAATAAATAATGACAGCCATCACAGGCCATAGGAATGTATCAACAGTTAGCTACTAAAGCCTGAGTATCTTTCCTTAGTGGCATGGAAAAAAAGCTTTAAATGGCATGCATAGTTTATTCGTGGCATTTTAGATAACCCGAACATAAGATGAGGTTAGGTCTCCTTTAAGTCAGTTATTGGTCGTGAGTCCTGGGTGAACCGCGTATGCTAGATATTGTCATCATATTCATAAGAGATTCCTCAAGACTCAGTATTGTTTGTTTATATATGTTATACCCATGGACACAATGTTCAAACTCAGTAAGGTGAAGGACTAATGTTACCTGCATGCTAGGCAGAATAATATGATCGATATCTCGTGTCGGTATATTTGGCAGAGTAGTAGTACGCATACATACTGTCTGTGTATCTACATGGGCCGGATACAGGATCAGTAGTATTATGATAATTGATGGCTATATATTTCATATGGTGCTCTGAATAATGAAACTGTGGCTGTCTATAAAGCAGGACGCTGGGCGATACATGGTGGCTGGGTATGTGATATGGCGGTGTGAAGGATACATATGGGTCTGTGTATTTGATATGGCTTTAGGAACAGTAAACCTAATGATATCTGTGTATTTGACAGGGTGGCATGAAGGCAGTTCTCTGGACTGATAGTCTGCAGGTGAGTGTCTTACTGAATGCCCTTGCCACTTTATTTCATTATTCTAATTACCGGCCGTGTTATGCGTGGGCCCACGCGTCCAGCGATGTTCTGCATTCAGCTGGATGTCTTCCATTCGTTTCACGATGACAACAGTTCAATATTTATACGATTCCGTTCTATATACACGATTGACATAAAAACAATTACTCCTGAATGATAAGCTTGTGCACCTACTCTCTGTTATGACTGTATATGTACACTGATACATCTTGACCAATCTTCAATTATTCACTTCTGAATTGACACTGTTCTCCAAGTGTCACCATTTTCTCTCTTCCTAATCCCAGACTGTAGAGAGTTCCACTTCCTGGCGGATGGGGTAAAAAATTGGACCCTTATAATTCCAGGAAAATCATATATTTACAATCATTTGGCTATCATCAATTTTCGGCAGATTTAGGCCTGAATCTTAAGAAAATGAAACAAAATCATTCACTATTCACAACTCCAATGGACACTTCGTTGTGTCTGACAAGGGAAAGACTGAGACAATCAAATCTCAGGGTTGCGTTTTGGACAGTCCAAAACTAACTTTGAGCAGACATTGTCCAAAACCTGTCTTAAATGGTTTAATCCAGTCCAAAACTGTCCAAAATTGTCCAAAACTGTCCAAAACTATGTTGGACATATCACCATACTCTTATGCATCATAATCCTATCACAAAATAACAAGAAATCAGAGATTGCATCAAAAGCACTATATTAAACAAATCCATTTATTATATGAGTTATTATTACATTTTTATCAAATACATACAATTAAAACATAAAAGACTTAATTAGGTTTAATTAGTAGTCCAAATCAGACATCCCTCTCAACATCCTGTTGCAAAACACTAGCTTTGACGCTTTCCCTACTCCAAGCCTATTACGGATTTTAGTGTGGATATAGCTAAAATTGCTAAAAATTCTCTCAATCGATGCTGATGATGCTGGTGCTTCAAGCAGCTGAATAGCCATATCAATAAAAATCACCTGGCACACCTAGTGTTTTCAAGGCCTTCCACCATGTCACTGAAGGCACTTACACTGCAGCATCACAGAAATATGATGCAGGAAATGGGCTGCTTTTAGCCTGGTATGTAATAAATGTTGCTATAAAGCTAGGATTCTTAGCTATTATCCAATTGTTCACTTCTTCAAACTGCTTTGCTACCAGCATCTCGCCCTGAAACTGTGGATGTAATGTGTATGCGACAAGATGCTCTGGCAGGATTGCCTTGCTGAAACGTGCTAACAGAGTTTTCTTGTGTGGTTCTAGCAGAGTGTTGTTTAGTAATTCAAGCCAAACATGGCATGCATCGGCTAGTGTTGATGTGTCACTCTGACATGTGTCAATTGCTATTGAAATTGGCCGAAGTTGTTCGGCTAAGTCTCTTGCATTTCTAAACAGGTTAAAGTCCATTATCTTCTTGACAATAGAATTATCTATTTCTCCTTCATGGTTTTGTACAATTTTCATGAAATGAAGGAGTCAATACACACGAGTTGACTCTTCCATCTAGTGTCACAAGGAAGCTGTGGCTTAACACTACCAATACATTCCGAGAACCAGGATAGTGGCTTGTGGTGATTCCTGAAATATTTTTGAATCTCAACTACATGCTTAATTAGCGTATCCGGTGTTATGTCTTGCCCTAGTAAGTTTAGCCAGTGTACAGAACAGCCATGGACAATAAGATCATTGTCATCAGCCTTCAAACCATCACGCAATTTTTCCATGTTCTTTGCATTATCTGTGACAATGCTCTTAACTGTACAGGTGTATTTTGTTTTAGCATATTGTATTGTCTCTTGACACTTCACCTTACAGTTTTCAGCCCTTTAGTCATAGAACCAGTGTCAAAACTGTTTAGGAAGAAGCTCTTTCCTTCTACTTGCAAGCAGGATGCTATGATAGGTTCATTGTGAATGTTACTCCACCCATCCTCCACTAATGTTGCTGTCTTGCCATCAAGAATCACCTTCATATCCTCTGTCACCTGATCATGCACAGCATCTAGAAGCTTTCCACCAATCAGTTTACGTGAAGGGGGTTTATATCCTGGGCGTAGCATACTAACAACTTTTATGAACGGCGGATGTTCAGCCATTGAAAATGGAAGGTTACAAGCATAAAACAACCTCGCGACTTCTATATCTATTGCTGACTTCATCGCTGAGGTGGTAGTGATACAATGTCGGCTCAGATCGGGTTGAATTGAGAATTGAACTGGACAGGTTGGTGAGGGTGGTGCTGATTGTGATGGCAATTCTTCTCTTAGTCGCTTTGTGCATGGTGCAGCTGATGGTTTGTTCAGCTGAAACAAAGAAAAGGGATATTACATGTGCTATATAAGACAAATGTAGATATACACCCTACCTGGTCCAAGCCATTTGGGGACAAGATATGATAATCTTTTTAAAAATTTACATTGAAATGACTGGCATTGCAACAAAATCAGTCATTCCTATGTTGAATTTTCAAAAGTAATTAATTGTATGTCATAATTCAATACATTTAAAATTTGGAATGGATGGAGTTAAAGATAGACCACCCTTCTGTCAAATAAATGCATGTTTTTATTTTTTTTCAAAACTTTGGGACTTGCTGAATATTAGTTTGACTGTTTGCATCAGTCTATCTGAAGGGTGTTAGTGTCCTATGCCAAATTGTTTTCATAATATTACTGTAGTAAAGGTATTCAGGCAAGAGTATTTCTGAAAACCCTGGGTTGCAGAAAGTATAGGGTTAAGCAGATCATTGTGTGTTGTTTCTAATCTTAAGCCAGCGCCCTCACAGGCCAATTATCACACCTATACCATTGAATTGTAAAGAGGTTCAGCATGTGATTGTGGTTATCAGAGATTATCAGACCTGGCTCTATTACTAGCATGGCAAAGAGAATAATTAACTCAGGTATCTGAACTAAAGGTGAGACATCATGTTGATAACCCCTATGCGGCCAAGACAATTACAGTGAATAGTAACCTTACCTACATTGTACATTATGACTTTTAAACACAACTTAGCACAAATTTTAGAAAAATTTTCACTGAAATGACTGGCTTATTAAAAGCGGCAGTCATTTCACGAGTAAATTTGTTTTCCAGTCAAATTAGTTTCAAAATATTCTGCAGTTTTCCCGCATAGTGTCCTTGAAAATGATAGCTGAGGAATTCATCGGTGAAAGGGTTAAGGCATGTATTAGATATATTGGACACCTAGCACTCCAATGTCAACAAAAAACATTTTTCAAATAAAATTAAAAGATAAACTGTTTTTTTATTTTCAACAAATTTGTCATCGCCCAACAAAATTGTTGAAAAATGAAAACCAGTTTCCTTGGTATAGTCACAATAAAATATAGAATTTTTAATTATTGACATTAGAGGGCAAGGGGTTAAGCATTAATTTTATTTACCTTCAAAATCTTGATGTCTTTGCTGATATGTGTGTCTGCACTGTCTGTATCAGCCTGTTCAACATGACTTTCAGTAGACTTCTCATGCTTCTCATAGTGTATTTTCATCCTTGCTACCTTGTTGACAACTATGTACTCACACTCTCTACACTTAGCCATTTGTTTGCCATTAATCTTAACTTCCAAAAAGTGCTTCCAAATCGGATCCTTAGGCCTACCACCTTTGAAATACATATTAACCATTTCAAATACCATCAACACATAAATATTCAGGACAACAGAAGAATTCAAAGATTAATGTAGCACAAGGATATCTTTTTACTAATTGTATAATTGATATCTAGCATTAACTGAGGATAGATGAAAACATGAAGAATCTAATTTATATTCTGTCAGCTTAATGCCTTAATCCCAAATTTGCATAAGATCTTATGTAAACATAGCTAATGTGTGTACTGAGTAGTGCATTCTAAAATAGCCTTAGAGAGCAAGGGTCATCAGTTAATTGTTGAAACAACATCTTAGCAGACTATATTTTCTCTAAGAGTTTAAGATTCTTCCATAGGCCACGAACATTTTGCAAGAAATAGATTTAGACACAGAGACAGTTCTCAATAATATAAACATCTAGCTGTACATAGGTAGTCTAATATGTTTACATTATTGATTAAATAGGGTTTCTGTGGTTTTAACACAACTGGTCGAAATATACAGAGTTAAAACATTTAAGACAACAAAAGTTGAAAAAAATTAACCCATGGATTATAGAAAGAAGCAAATAAGACTCCTAATTTATTGAAATCATATGTGTCCTTTTAGATTATTATTATTATTATTATTATTATTATTATTATTATTATTATTATTATTATTATTATTATTATTATATAGCAATAAAGTATCCAAAAATACATGTAGATAACCATCCATCAATATGTACATGTACATGTATGTGTCTAAATGCTATATAGTTGTTTTAAGAAAATTACATTTCAGAAAAATATTTTTTATACCAATATTTTAGGTTTTGGACAGTTTTGGACAATTTAAGGTGTCCAAAACCTATTTTGGGCGGACGGTTTAAACCATGGTTTAAACCGCGGTTTAAACCATCAGTGTCCAAAACTTGCCAATCCTGTCAAATCTGGTGTAAAATTTAGTCCACCGATAAAGAATATAAGCCTATATCAATGTTTAGCGACAATCTTAAAGCCGTACCAATTCCCCTCACCGAAGTAGAGGTTAGAAAAGCAATAATGGCGCTAACGAATGGCTGTGCATACAGAACACTCATCACACTGCCTAAACTCAAGAAAACACCAGAACCTCGTTCCAACCTGAGGCCAATGTTGTCTAATGTGACCTTATATCGAATCAGAGATAGGCTGAGTAATGTACAACACAGTGTCAGAGCAGCTTTAAAGAGTATGCAGTTGTCCCAACATAGTCTCAGCACAACGCATACTAACATCGATCCTATTGAAGCATTGCGATTTGGACAAAATCACGATTTTGACCAAAGAGGAATCGATATCTCAGATGCAGTTGATATTATCACGAGACCACACATCTTCCAAGTCCTCCATCAGCAGCTAATCTCACCTGTAACCTCAGCGGTGTCAACTCCACATATAGATATGAAACGGCCTACAATTAGCATGCTAAAACATGGATTACTTTAATATCTGGAAGCGTCTTTACTGTCAGGCAATCAGCAAGCAGTTCTGTGGTGCGCTATATATTGTCATAAACAATTCCAATCTCCGGACAAGGGCAAACACACACGGAAGCTGTTCAATATCTTGAAGTTAATATGACTGCGAGCCATTGTTGCCTACTTCCAATAATATTAATGGACCTTTCCAGTTTTAGATATGCCCGCCCATCTCTAGCCAAGCTCCACCCACACCTCGCTCGTGTTGGGATCGATCGATCTGTGAACTCCGTGGCCATCAATCTCTAGAAAAACTATACAGGTAAGCTGTTGCATATTTTAAAACTAATTTGAATGGGTGCTGCGCCCAGTCATAGTTTCAAAATATTCAACAGCATGTTTATTAAATAGTAGAGACATACAATTCGTACAACGTGTCGGACGATTAATAAAATCATTATGACGTAATGATTATGACGTCATCCTACACGCCGCTTAGCTGAGTATTACGTCATATGACGTCATATCATCGATGGATACTCTGGAAAGGTGAATTAAGAATATATTCAATAGAATATGTTATACCTGGTACAGAATTTACGGCTTCAGCGAATTGTCGTTAATGGTTAACGTGGTCATGAAATCCATCGATTTTTAAGATCATCTTAGCATAACAGATATGCGTATCCTAGTTCGACATTCGTTTCTATTTCAGGTAGGCATTATGCTCGCTGGCCTGCTGGCTGTTCTCATAAAAGGCTCACAAATCCTAGGCGGCTTTGGTAATGCTTGGAAAATCGCTGATGCAGGAGGACGTATCAGATTTCTGGAGTAAGACGCGTCACATTTAATTTTAGCTAGGGCTTGCAGATAGCAGGTGTCGGTCGGCCAGTCCCTTGGTTTGTTGGTCGGTCCTATGGTTTACATTTTTTCTAATCATCATACTCATATCTGTACAACGCGGCGTCCTAAAAAGTTAATATGTATCTAAGACAAAAGCAGAAATATGTTTCCAAAACAGAAAAGGAAACACGTTAATTAGTACAATTTTGACCACTGCGTAAGAAAAGTTCTGTTGAATTTTTTGAATATAATTAAGTTGGAAAACATTGCATCCGTAGGCAGCAATATTTCAGGACTCTTCTCACTAATGATAAACAGGGTTCACTCGCGTATACATATTCGACAACAGAGAAATGAATGATGACGGTACATCTCACCTGGGCACTGAGAGGTGGAGGTAGAGCAGAATCCTAGGTCTCTGCAGCTCTAACGACATTGGAACTCGCATGCCACAGGCGATATAGCATTTCAGTTCCGTTGGACTAAAATCCCCATGAAAGTCAAGATGCAACTCTATAATGTCACATGTGTTTCCATAATGCTAAAAAGGTGCAACAGCTGGGCAGTTCCAAAGGTCCTCTTGAACAAACTTGATGCATGTCACCGTAAACATATGTGAGCCATCACAAATCATCACGGGCCACTCAGTCTAATAGCAAATGCAGCACCCTACAGACTAAGTATCACAGAGCCACTATCGGTTGTGGTAGCGCAGTGGCGATGGTCTATGTTCGGACATGTTTTTCGAATGCCAGAAAATACGCCTGCTCAGAAAGTACTCTAAGGTTTACAGCCGTAGGTGCTAACACGTATCAGGTATGCAAAGAATGCCACAACAGCAACTGACTAAGTGTTTTGCGATCAGACCTCAAAGAACGTAATCTCGAACCACTAAATACGAGAACGAACCTAACGGAGCTTGGGAAGCTCGCGGTGGACAATACTGGAGTTTGAGGAACAACCTATTGCATGTGGCAGAAACAGCGCCCAGTCAAATTAGTGTAATAATATTTTAAATAACGTGTATTAAAGAATAAAGGCATATAATTCGTACACATAACGGACTTTTAATAATCCATGACGAACTTGGCTATGCCCTTCATTATACATATGATTTGACGCCAGTCTACATATGATGTAATTCATTATGATGTCATATACTTGGGTGAGAGATTGGAAATTCGTCTTTTGTTTGGTTATCCTACGCTGACATTTTATTCGATATTATATGTATTATGTAATGGCGCATCGTCCCATTGCACGGTCCCGTCCTCCCACTAACTTGTCGAGTCCCGTGCTGGCAGGCTTTGGTGTCTGGGCTAAATCCGCGAAACTTCATAAATGAGGTCGGTCAACTACCGCCTAATAAAATTGCTCGGTTATTATCGTCCTACTATTTACTGTCAATCACATAGATTGACATTCGTGTCTCGCAAGCTCTCCTTCGATGTTGACACGAAGCTACGCCTCTATTTTGAGATTTACAGCGAGATTGATGTAGGCAGAAATCTGATTGGAAAACCGGCAGCGAAAATAGCGAGAAATATCGGGTTTGCAAGTAAGGCCGCGAACAGCGAAGCGATGTATGTGGGCGTATGTGGGCGAAGTAGAGGTTAGAAAAGCGTGTTACGTTGTTTTTCACACGCGGCGGGCGTGTTTTGTCTCCGCTCTACGCGACTTACGTTACTAAATTGGATTTATCAGTATTAAAACTTTGAAAATCGCGATGTCGTTAAAGTTATTAATATTATCAATATCTTTAAAGTTTGTGAAGTGGTTAAAGTTGTTAAGGTTTTTAAAGTTTCTAAAGTTGTTAAGGTTTTAACATGTGCTAAAGTTTAAATGTGATCCTTAATTCAAACGGTTTAAAGATTAACTGTATTGCTCAAAGTGACAGATGTTAATCTTAATCTACGGTAGTTGTTGTTGGTAGTTGATGTCGTGTTGAATACTTTTGGTGCCTACCTGACATTAAATAATTTAATGAAAATATCCTCACCATGTCAGACCAATCAAAAACCAGAACTAAGCCTTATAAAGGCAAATTTTATGCTGTATCTTGTGGCCAAAAATGTGGCATATTTCTGGACTGGAACATGTGCAAAGATTCTGTAAATAAATTTCCCTGTGCCAAACATAAATCTTACTCATCACTAGACGAGGCTGTCGAATACATGAACACAAACAATTTCGTTCACGACGAAATACGGATTTATACAAAGGAGATTGACTCTGGCAAAACACTTAATGACTATTGTGATGACATTAGCGCAGTAGTTCCCCCAGTGGCGCAATCAAATAACCCTTGTTTAACCTCAACGGATGTACCAGTTGTTAATGTCGACGACGGTGCTTGTATAAATAACGGTGGATATGAGGCCCAGGCAGGATATGGTAATTACTGCGGAATGGAGCACGAGTGGAACGCTGGACATCCAATACCGAACGATGGGAACGTTCCCACCAACAATAGGGCAGAACTATATGCAGCCATTTTTGCGATAAAACGAGCTACTGCAAACGGATTATCCAATCTCATTATTAGAACAGACAGTGAGTACGTTATCCAAGGTGCGACCAGTTTATATCACGAATGGACAAAATCAGGGGAACTTAATACGAGAAAAAACTCTGACTTATGGCGCATACTAGACAATATATCGCCCAGTATCACCCTAGAATGGTGTCAGTGGTCATACGGGAGATCCAGGAAACCCCGCAGCAGACAAACTAGCGAATGAAGGAGCTTTAAAGTACGTATGTGGTGACACAACTGTCAACACACCAGAGATACCACATAGTACTACCGACTCGGCATCTAACGTACTAACGGCTAGCAGTATATCCAACACGAGCCCAGCGATACAATCATATACTCCCGACGTAACCGAGAGTAGTGCATCGATAAACGATAATATTAACAGCAAGGCAACAATGACTCACCTTGTCACTGAGGGTAACGGTAGGAAACAGTCTATAAACAGATGTACCCAGACCGAGGCAGTGTCGACCGATCTAGAAACGTTATCAATAGTAACGTCTGTAGTTGAAGAAGCGGTGGCAGAACTTGCAACACCAATTACCACGACATCACGTGCGTGCATTGCAATATCAGAGGAGCTAAAACTCTTGAATAGTCGTGTATCTGACATGAACAACAAATCTTCGGTTCCTTACCACGATATAGAGAAAGCGGTATCTAAGGTTACAGCCCCGTTAGTGTCAGCTGTCCAATCTGTACGCGCTGATTTAGCAGACAAATTAGCTCAGTTTAATACGCGTATGTGTGACAACGCGAATGCAACTAAACTCTACGAGCAAATGGATGCTTCTTTTCGCGCTTGTATTCGCAATTTTCAACAGGAAAATCATGGTCTTAGAGATGAGATGGCGAAGTTGAAAACAGATATGGCGGTATCAACCAATAACGCCCAACAAATGTATGTTAACCTTAGCAGTGACATCACTGCATTGCGTCTCCAAATATTAGAATTAGCAAATGCGAATAGCAAGCCCGTAAGCAATTATGGTGATTTAGCGCCTCTCGACACGACTAACATACCTGGCAAAGCGTGTACTGGTGACCACGCGGTCCCACCATTACACCATACATTTCCGCAGCAACAACCTGAAATTCTAACGCAAAACCGATATGCTGGACTCGAGCTGGAGGACATTTCAGACTCTGAAAGTGATGCAATTACGGGGTGTTCTATCGTCAGTGATAATAGAATAAGCAATAGTGTAAATTATTCGATCCCCAACGATAAAACCAACGGAGCTAAAAATGATATGCAGTGTGTAAAGCCAGCTATTACAAGAAGTCCTAACAGTAAGCGACATCATATGTATGGTGTAGCTAGGGAAAGTGTTG
This sequence comes from Chaetoderma sp. LZ-2023a, assembly GCA_034401795.1. Taxonomy (NCBI): domain Eukaryota; kingdom Metazoa; phylum Mollusca; class Caudofoveata; order Chaetodermatida; family Chaetodermatidae; genus Chaetoderma; species Chaetoderma sp. LZ-2023a. The sequence goes on along the minus strand of CM067369.1, from coordinate 136,104,115 downwards.
AAGGTAGTAGGAGTGAAAGTGTTAAAGGCCCGTATATTAGTAGAAATCAAAATGCATTTGCAAAAGTAAATCACGCTTACAGATACCATACATATAACTCACGGTATGATACATATGAGGATCTAAATAATGGAAATACTAAGCAGTGTATTGAGGTCGATCATAGTGATGCATCTACCAGTAGACACCATACATCTCACCGCGAAACTCGGCGCGGGAATCGCCGCCATTCCACATCTGTAGACCAACACCGTGAGTGCGACATTGCGCTGTTTGGCGATTCGATAACCAAATATATTGACCCCGCTAGGATGTTTATCAAAATCGGCGCGAAAACAGAAAAGGTGAAGCTGTCATCCTCCAAGTGGCTATCAACAATCTAAGAGCCCCTAACTCCTGTATCGAGGATGTCGTCAGCGAATACGTAGACTGTTTACATACCATTAAAAAAACGCGCCTGACTGCAAATTGCTTGTCTCTAAACTTATCCCTTGCGCTGATCCAGTACTTGACGTACGAGAAATCTGTTTAACGCTCTACTGGAACGTGAAATAGGGCATAAGTGTGGCCTAATCTTTATAGATCGCAGCAATCTGTTACGGAACGGTACACCTGGTAGGCGGTTCTTCTCAGATGGCATCCACTTGAATGGTAGAGAGGGCACCGCAGTATTCGCGTCTAATATTATAAGAGCAGTTAGTGACGAAATTAAGTCCGTTGAAAAGCTGGGATACGAGGACTTTTAGTAGTTTATTTGCTGCTGATGTTTTTATTATAAATTATTATAAAAGAGAAAGGCCTAATACCATAATTATGCACTGGTATATAGGCATGCAAATAATTGTACAGTTTTACTAGTTATATCATGCCAAGTATAATTATTACTATCACAATACATTCGGATCCTGAATGTATACGCCCATTATAGTATGCGTATGCAGTAGACTTGACTAAAGCGACCACTACACGCACCATTAGTGGCTATTCAAATATATAAGATGAGTGTTTTTTCAAGACGTGTGATTTTGCAATTACCCGTCTTGAAAAACTATCATCTTCTGGTCCCAACAACAGATGGTCGCTATAGACAGATTTAACTGTACGCCTTTAATCACTAATAGCGCCGCCTGAATACTATCACTATCATGCACTCGGCAAGGTCAACGTTGTCCATATGTTCGTGGAACGTACATGGGTTGATACAGAACACTCTTGCTGGTTAGCCAGTAAACAAACTTCATATGCGGTCTGTAAAAGAGGATCTATGTAAATACGATTTAATATGCCTAACTGAAACACATACTGATACTAAAAGTGATATTTCTTTGAATGGATTTGAACTAATCTCGCAAATTGACCGCCCAAAGCATAGCAAAGCGCGACATGCCAGTGGCGGCATTTGTATTTTAGCAAAGGAATCCCTCAAGCATGGTATTAAAGAGATTAAATCATCTAATGAAATTGGTTGGGCTAAAATGGACAGATTTACATTTGGACTGGCCAAAGATATATATATTGCTGTTGTTTACCTACCCCCTAACACAACCTATTCAATGAGAAACAATCTCGATCTGTTCCCGACACTCGAGCATGACATAGCATCAATTTCTCAAGAGGGTTCTGTATTAATCTGCGGCGGCTTTAATGCTAGATGTGGGAAATCTCCCGATTTTGTCCCTGATGAGTGTGATTTATCGGTTTACCTACCCGACTGTGAAATTGTAGGCCCGCCATCAACGCATGTCAGAAATAGAAATACACAAGATACTAAATCCCCGATTAATTACGGGAAAATGCTATTAGACCTATGTATCGGGACCGGACTACGAATTGTTGATGGCAGGACACTTGGTGAATTGTTTGGAAAATGTCACAAATATAATGGTAGCAGCGTAATCGATTACTTTCTGATGGATGTCGATATGCTATCTTCAATTGTCTATTTTAAAGTGGAGTCTCTAGAACTAGCTTCAGATCATTGTAAGTTATCTCTTCAGCTATCAGTGAATGACATGCCAAGTGGACTGCCAAGTAGCAGCTTACATAATAGAGACGTAACCGCACCCAGACCCCTCCCTGCTAAATATATCTGGTCAGACGCATCAAAACAGAAATTCATCGATGTATGCAACAATATTGATACAAAGAGTGAAGTTGATAGCATAATTAAATCAATGAACTTCATAGATGATAATAGCAGTACAGATCTGGAGGTGGCGCTATCTAGCATAAATCACCTATATTGCTCAATTGCTGATAGATCCCTTCGTAAAATCTTACCCAACGCCAAGCGGCGGAAGGGAACATGTAAAAGGAAATGGTTCGACCAATCATGCCTTGACCTGAAACGAACTATTCGAAATTTGGCAAAGGGATTGTCTAAAAATCCGAATAATCATAACCGCTCCCAGTATTTCTTAAAGCTAAAGTGTTATAAAAAACTCATAAAGTATAAAAAGAATATTTTTATTAAAAATATAATAAGCCAAATGATCACTAGCCAAAACAATAGCTCTTCATACTGGAAATTGCTAAAGGAATTTAGAAGCACAAACAGCCCACCTGATGAAAGCTTCGTTACCGCAGACAGATGGTTCGATCATTTTCGCCATGGAAGCAAGCCATGTAAGTCCTGGAAGACATTACTTGATAGATTGCAAGATAAATTAAGCAGGTTGGAGAATGTACCATCTTTCTGTGAAATGGACTTTAAAATCACCGAGGTCGAAATAAATAAATCCGCAAAATGCTTGAAAAATAACAAATCCGCGGGCGGTGATAGGATCAGCAATGAGATGATAATCTATAGCCTACCGGTTACATCTATGGCTTTGTGTAAACTGTTTAATCGAATATTTACGTCCGGAAATTTTCCGAGCTCGTGGTCATCTGGTATTATAACACCAATTCATAAAATAGGTAGAAAAGATGACCCAAGTTGCTACCGTGGCATCACAATAACAAGCTGTCTTGGAAAGTTATTTTGTCTGGTCCTGCAGGCCAGAATTGTGAAATTTCTAGCCGATCACGATATTCTTGCTAATAACCAGATTGGCTTTAAAGCAGGCTCAAGAACTGCTGATCACGTATTAACTGTAAAAGCGCTTATCGAAACTTATACAAAGACGTCTAGTAAACATAAGCGTAAGACAGGGAATTATTTATACGCCTGTTTTGTTGACTTTAAATAAGCATTCGATTCTGTCCTGCATGAAGCGCTGTTTTATAAATTACTGAGTCATGGAATTAGTGGCTATATGTATAAAACCATCAGAAATATGTATGCATGCGCAGAATCGTGTGTGAAGACAGACACGGGCCTTACTCCTACATTCCCAGTGCATGTTGGTATCCATCAAGGTAATGTTCTCAGTCCTGTCTTATTTAACATTTTTATCAATGATATTGTACAAATATTTAATTCTAGCTGCGATCCGCCTAAATTATATGATAAAATTGTCCCATGCCTAAATTACGCAGATGACATTACTATTTTATCAACTTCAGCTCAGGGTTTACAAAATGCACTCGATCAGTTAAGCAAATATTGTAATGGTTGGGGTCTTACGGTAAATCTAGTCAAGACTTCAGTAATGGTATTTAATAAAGGTGGCAAATTAATAACCAAACACAGATTCCTATACAATAAGCAATGCTTATCGATTGTGAGGTCGTGTAAATATCTCGGCATAAAGCTACATTGTAACCGGAAATTAAAATCCGCTCAAGATGATCTAAAACAAAAGTCAATGAGGGCCATCTTTAGCCTGAACACCTTAAACCAATTCCATCATCTATCGGTCGATAATCAACTTAAATTGTTTGATACATTAATACGACCCATTCTTACCTATAATGCAGAAGTATGGGGCCCGCTAAATCTACTACCGTCCCTTGAGAGAAACGAAGTGATAGAAGACAAATTTGTAACTAGCTTCGAAGGTGAACATCTTCATTTAAAATTTTGCAAAAACATACTAGGCGTTCATTCTAAAACACCAAACTTATGTGTCCTTGGTGACGTAGGCAACTATCCAATATATATCCAATCTATAGTACACGCTATAAAATATTGGATACACATCGTTTCCGAAATCCCGAAAACTTCGATTATTTACAAAGCATATCTAGAAATGTATAAGAACGACAATTCAGCAATAAGCACCAACTGGGTCACAAGCATTATAAAAATGTTGGAAAACCTCGGTTTCACAGAGCTTTGGAATAATCATGGATCAAAGAATATTAATGCCACTTTAAAAAATATCAAACAATATTTGCAAAACAGGTTTATTTCTTACTGGTCGGCGTCATTAAACGACACCAGCCATAGCAGATATGAGTTTTATAAAACCGCTAAATGTGCGTTTGCTATGGAAAACTATTTACTAGATGATAGGTATAACCGAAAATACAGAGTAGCACTCACAAAGTTCCGAATGAGTGCACATGTACTGCAGATCGAAAAGGGTAGACACCTCAAATTAGAGAGGCACGATAGAATATGTTATTCTTGCGATCTAGGCTGCGTTGAAGATGAGCACCATTTCCTTTTTACATGTCCTAAATACCAAGACCTCAAAGTAAAGTACTTAATTACACGCCTCGCGTTAAAAAATTGGGAGTTATTAAAGAGGAATGTACTGCAGAATTTTGCTAACTATATATACTACGCGTTTGAACGCAGAAACACAACTGTACATGTCTGATGCTGATAATTAGCGTAAGCAACAACCTTACGGGCCACAGAAATAGAGAGGCCCATGGGCGTTTGAATGCTAGAACGCAGCTGTACAACTCTAAGGCTGCTAATTGTCTGAAGCGACCACCACATTATGGACCACAAGAATAGAGGGATCCATTTATACTTATGCACCGCTCATTTCTAGATTATCGCCGTCCAAGTTATGTGTGTGTTGGGACCAATTTATATACTTTGAACCTGGAATTCCCAAAATCTCAGTCTCAGAGTAACTATACATGCAGCTAAACTGTTGGATATATTGAGGCTAATTTGCCTCCGGGCAGTGACTGTCTACGGCAGCAACGGCCCTCGGCCAGGTTAGTTTCAAACTACTCAACATAACGTTTATTAACTTGTAGATCGATCAAAGACATACAATTCGTACACTTCCTAACGGAATTGCTACGTTAAACCTTGTAATGACCGGGACGTCAGCTCCCTGATGACCCAATTGTCTATGCCGTTTTCTAACTAAGCTCCACATAAGTTCTGCGCAAGTTGGGATGAATTTATATAACTTGAACCCCGACACCCAGAATCTCAATTTCAGAGTAACTGTACAGTTAAAATGTTGTATGTCTTGAAGCTAATTTACCTGTGAACAGTGGCTGCCTATGGCAGCAACGGCTCCAGGTCAGGTTAGATTCAAACCTTTCAACAGAACAGTTATTAAACTATAAATCGATCAAACACATACAATTGGCACTCTTCATTGCGGACTATTCAATTTTTCCCGACTGTGTTAAACCTACTAATGATTATGGCATTAGCCCTCTAATAAAGTAATTTAATATGACGTCAATTACTTGGGTGACAGATTGGATCCCTCCATTAGCAACTGTACGTATTTTTGAGACAGGTGTTATTCGGACCACCTGTCATGGAGAAGCGCCATCCTCTTGCTTCCAGAACTATGTGGCTAGTCGCAGAAGGCTGACTGTATATATTATGTAATTTCATGTTCGTTCGAATTATGCTTTTGTTTCTGTAAATTCTAGTTAAACTGTTATATTATGCCAACGTTATATGTTACGTTGTAGATCTCTATATGGTCAAAACGTGTAATTTCGTTCAGTACCAATACAATTTCATATGTTAGTAAGATGTTAATGGCGTGATTCGAGCTATCGCTCAAGTATCGGAAGTGATAATCAAACTACGCCACACTCACCTGACGTAGGTCCAACACTAAAGGCGCAAGGATCCGACAGCTACTGTCTAAATAGACCTTTCAACTGTATCCACCCATCGTATGTCGCCTAATCAATTATGTGACGTGTAGAATGACATCATAATGAATGACATCATTATGACATCAAGAAAATTACTTAGATAAGTACGTGACGAATTCATATTTGAAGACGGACCATGCTGTGTTGTACGAACTGTATGTATTTACTATTTAATAAATATTCTGTTGAATGTTTTGAAACTAATTTGACTGGGCGCTGTTGCTGCCATAGGCACCAACAGCACCCAGTCAAATTAGTTACAAAATATCCAACAGCTTACACTGTATAGTTTACAGGAAATTAATATTTACGTCATTCAGAGATCGATCAATCCCAACACGGCGAAGTGTCGGTGGAGTTTAGCTAGAGGGCGGGGCATAGCTAAAACTGGAAAGGTTCATTGAATGACTTTGGTGATTTTACAATTTAACAAACATTCTTTTGAATATTTAAAAACTAATCTGGCTGGAAGCTGTTGCTGCCATGGACATCAATAGTAGTACCCAATGAAATTAGTTTAGAAATAGTCAATAGTCTATCGTTACAGTTACTTTGAAATTAGGATTCTGGTAATTCAGGTTCCAAAGTATATAAATTGATTTCCACACACGTACAAAATGGGCGGAGCTTAGTTAGAAGCCTGCAGGCAATAGTTTGAAATGCCCCCCCCCCCACCTCCGACCTCTATATTGGTTACCAATCAGCTGCCATGACATAAGGTAATTCACCTTTCCAGAGTATCCATCTATCGCCTGACGACATATGACGTCATAATCAGCTAAGGGGCGTGTATGATGGCGTCGTAATCATTACGTCATAAATGATTGTATTCGCCTTTAGCTCTTAATATTCCGACACGTTACGAATTGTATGTCTCTACTATTTAATAAACATGCTGTTGAATATTTAAAAACTAATCTGACTGGGAGCTGTTGCTGTCATGGGCATCGACAGTAGTACCAAGTGAAATTAGTTTAGATATAGTCAATAGTTTACCGTTATGGTTACTTTGGATTTAGGATTCTGGTAAGTCAGGGTTCAAAGTATATAAATTGATTTCAACATACGTACAAAGTGGGCGGGGCTTAGATAGAAGTCTGCAGGCAATAGCTCGAAATGGGGTCCTGTATTGGTTACCAATCAGCTGCCATGAAATACGGTAATTCACCTTTCCAGAGTATCCGTCTATCGTCTGACGTCATATGACGTCATAATCAGCTAAGTGGCGTGTAGGATGAGGTCATAATCATTACGTCATAAATGATTATATTTATCTTTAGCTCTTAATAGCCCAACACATTGTACGAATTGCATGTCTCTACTATTTAATAAACATGCCGTTGAATATTTTGAAACTAATTTGACTGGACTGTATAGTTTTCTGGAAATTGATAGCCAGGGAGTTCAGAGACCGATCGATCCCAACTCAAGTGAGGTGTGAGTGGAGCTTAGCTAGAGATCGGCTATGCATAGCTAAAAATGGAAAGGTCAATTATATAATCACACATTGTAGCTTATAGTAGGTTTATGCAGAATTATTCCTACAATGCTTAGATATAATTATTTGCAGAAATCTATCAGGTTTTGAAAATAGCAATTAATATGATTTAATGTTTGATTTATAGTTACAGTTTCGATCCACGGACTCGCCATGCAATCTGGTCATTGGCGATTGGCAGTGCAATTCCATGGCTTTATATTTATGGTGTGAATCAGGCACAGGTTCAGAGAGCAATGTCGTGCAAAACCTTGAAGCAGATGAAAACGTAACGTATATAGTATACATAGTCTAATCCACTGAACTATCCCTCTGTCTAATCGTCAACTCATTTACCCAACACATAATCTCTTTATGGGTCTGTATCCGGCGATCAACCCACCACTTCATCAAGAACTCAATATTTGTTTGTTCGTTCGTTCGTTTGTTCGTTTGTTCATTTGCTCTTTCATTCGCTCGTACGTTCGTTAGTTCGTTCGTTCGTTCGTTCGTTCGTTAGGCCGTCCACCCATTCATTCGTCCGTCCATTCCTTCGTTCGTTCGTTCGTTCATTTGTTCAATCATTCATTCGTTTATTTTTCATTTTTCATTTTTATTGTTCCTTTTTTCATTTTTCATTTTACACTTTCAATCTTTATCCATCCATCCATCCATCCATCCATCCATCCATCCATCCATCCATCCATCCATCCATCCATCCATCCATCCATCCATCCATCCATCCATCCATCCATCCATCCATCCATCCATCCATCCATCCATCCATCCATCCATCCATCCATCCATCCATCCATCCATCCATCCATCCATCCATCCATCCATCCATCCATCCATCCATCCATCCATCCATCCATCCATCCATCCATCCATCCATCCATCCATCCATCCATCCATCCATCCATCCATCCATCCATCCATCCATCCATCCATCCATCCATCCATCCATCCATCCATCCATCCATCCATCCATCCATCCATCCATCCATCCATCCATCCATCCATCCATCCATCCATCCATCCATCCATCCATCCATCCATCCATCCATCCATCCATCCATCCATCCATCCATCCATCCATCCATCCATCCATCCATCCATCCATCCATCCATCCATCCATCCATCCATCCATCCATCCATCCATCCATCCATCCATCCATCCATCCATCCATCCATCCATCCATCCATCCATCCATCCATCCATCCATCCATCCATCCATCCATCCATCCATCCATCCATCCATCCATCCATCCATCCATCCATCCATCCATCCATCCATCCATCCATCCATCCATCCATCCATCCATCCATCCATCCATCCATCCATCCATCCATCCATCCATCCATCTATCCATCCATCCATCCATCCATCCATCCATCCATCAATCCATCCATCCATCCAGCCATCCAGCCATTCATCCATCCATCCATCCATCCATCCATCCATTCAGTATTTCACTTAATTATGCACGACTGATTTTGGATCAGAATCATTGTTCTGTAATCATTTGTCTGGCATTTCAGCGCGGTAGGTCTGGCCTTGGTGAACATGCTGGTGGTTATCTATATATGCTGCATGATTGGAATAGTGATGTATGCATATTACGTGAAATGCGATCCCATAACTGAAGGGCGTATCGTGTCCAGGGACCAGGTATCATCTGACACACAGATTCAAGGCAACCAATCCAATTACTACTACTACTACTACTACTACTACTACTACTACTACTACTACTACTACTACTACTACTACTACTACTACTACTACTACTACTACTACTACTGGGGATCTCAGAAAATGTAAAAGTAAGAATATCTGGAATGTATACCGTCACAATTCCAGTCAATTCGTGTGATTGTGAGACGGGTGGTTGAAAGCCAGTCCGGTGAAACACTAGGCGAAAGGTGCCATAGAATTGCGAGGTTCGAACCCCACTCGGGTAAAAAAAATAGAAAAAGGTAAAAATTACATTCCAGATAATGAATGAGCTAGATCCTAGTGCCAGTGCATCGTCAAAGACAGGGTTCATAGAACTAATTCTTGACAATAATAAAAACTACATACTTGCGAGTGCCTAGTGATCAAGCAGGAGGGATCTTAGAAAATGTAAAAGTAAGAATATCTAGAATGTACACTATCAAAGGTCCAGTCAATTCGTGTGGTTGTGACCTTTCGGACCTTTCCGGTTTTAGCTATGCCCCGCCCATCTCTAGCTAAGCTCCACCCACACGTCGCTCGTGTAGGGATCGATCGATCTCTGAAGACCCTGACTATCAATTTCCAAAAAACTGCACAGGTAAGATGTTGAATATTTTGAAACTAATTTTACTCGGTGCTGTTGCTGCCTACGTCAGCAACAGCGCCCGTTCAAATTAGTTTCAAAATATTCAACAGCATGTTTATTAAATAGCAAAGAATTACAAAGAGATACAATTCATACAACGTGTCGGACTACTTGAGATTTAATGACGGTCTATATGGAACCCTTTGTGACGTAATGATTGTGACGTCATCATACACGCGCTGAGCTGATTATGACGTCATACGAGGTCAGATAATGGATGGCTACTCTGGAAAAGTGAATTCCAGTTTTGATTAGCAGTATCTCACTCTAGTGCACGCACACATCGGGTCTGCAGACCCTCAAACCACTGGCATGCTGTTTTTTTCAAACAGTCTGAGTGGATGTTGTCAACACCGTCGCGGCTCTAAAGTGGTTTCTCAATACTGTAGCTTTTGTGGTTCAGTTTTGGCAGGCGTAGATGGCGAGGAACCTGGCGTGTTGTTGTGTGATAGCCCTCGCATGCACCCACGGTGACGTTTGTTCACCTGACCACTCTCCTGCTACCGATTCCATGCCCTAGAGAGGACGCTCTGACTGACTATGACGGCAACAGATACTGGTTGCTGTATCGAGCCGCATTGCAGTAGCCCAATGCCACGAGAAAGTTCCTGATCACCCAAAATGACGTCAAATTCCTTCAAATGCAATGAGAAATGGAATTCTATTATCTTTTGTGGGAAAACACGTGCTTCAGTGAATGTCAGGGGACGGTATTTTGTCTATTTCACATGCACAATTTGATTTTCACATCCGTTTTCTTTAATCACAGTAAGTTTAGGTTAGTATTCCTTTGGAGTTGAAAAATCTTGCTTTTCTGTATAAAAATATATTTATTTAGAAGATCCTTAACTTTAGTAGTATATACTATGTTTGTGCCGGTCGTATAGCGCCTGTACACCACCCACACATATTTGTTTCTAATACTATTTCACAAACTATTGGAGCAAACGTTGCCATATTTATTTAATTATTTATTTATTTATTTATTTATTTATTTATTTATTTATTTGTTTGATTATGTTTTCACATTGAGATATAACATTTTAACCTTTGTACTCGATTCTTAGCTATTGCCACTGATGGTGATGGATGTGCTGGGAGAATATCCTGGTGTGCCAGGCTTGTTCCTGGCGTGCGTCTACAGTGGCTCCATCAGGTACACCATAGAAACTATATCACATATAATAGTAGTAGTAGTAGTAGTAGTAGTAGTAGTAGTAGTAGTAGTAGTAGTAGTAGTAGTAGTAGTAGTAGTAGTAGTAGTAGTAGTAGTAGTAGTAGTAGTAGTAGTAGTAGTAGTAGTAGTAATAGTACTGTTGTGTCTATGACATGGTATTGAAGTTTGTACAGAGATATAACCAGCCTACTCCTCGTGATCAACACCCCACCTCCCTTCTTTCATTGTTTCTCACTCCAGCCATCGGGATATCCGAGCCCATGCACACTGTATCAGCACCGCCCCCTGCTAAACTGATACACCCCGCCCAACTTAGTGATGTGATACCCGAACCGGCCACATAATGTTCTATGTCTGTCTTCATGCCATCTTATGGACTTGGATATCTTAGTGAAAGGCATTTTGTCTCCACCGCTAACACGAGTCATAACCTAGTGAAGCCTTCTTCTATTAGTTTCTATATGGCTGGGATATGGTGCTACATGTTTCTGTTGTACTCATAAATGGGCCAAATACATACTCCGGAATCCCCATGTACAATTTCTTTTTGTATTATACAAACGTTACGCGGAGAATTTCATTGGGTGTCTTACTGTGTTCCCGAACTGTGTTTCAGGTTTTGCTTGCTGGCTTACATATAACCAATCAATGGGGCCGCCATGGTCCGTCAACCAAATGGTTCCTGCAATTTAAAATACGACCAGCTTCACTGTCCTCTTTAGGTCTCACTTGTGGAGAGTGGAGTTTCATTTCTAAACAAGTGTACTTACCCCCTCTTGCGTCAACAGCGCATCAGCGCGCTCAAAATATTACTTGATATATCAATTACAAATTTTGATGGTCAATATTTTTCAAGATAATTTAATTTTAGAAGACTATTGATACCACTGAATTATTTTTCGCCGGTTTGACCATTAAAGTGGTAATAGTAAAGAATATTAAAGTTTTTACTTAGCCAGTGTCTCTCTGCAGGCCGAGAGAACAGTATTTTGGAAAATTTACGACTAGAATGACTGGCTCGGTAACCGAGCCAGTCACTCTAGCGGCAAATTTTCAAAAATACTCTTCTCTCGACCTTTCAAATAGCCATGTCTGAAGACCACTGCAAAGGTTTTTTGGTCCGTTTGACCATTAAAGTGTTAAGTCGACACAAGAGGGATCAAGTGCTGAGGAAGTCACGCGTACGTCACCTGCTTCTAAAACTAACAGTACATTTTCTGGCAATGGTTCCAGCGGCGCGATTCGTCAAGAGTCATATGCTTGGCTACATCCAGTAGGAATTATGCTCCTGATGCACTCAATGATCGAAATGATTGGTGCCGAGTTCCTACTACAGACATTTACGGCTGTAACGGTCCAGTCAAACTCACGTGCACCCTTTAATGTGCTCGTTATGTCTGGTACATGACTCAACGTATTGCCCTGTATAACTCCTCAGAGCGCACAACATGGTCGTTGTGACTACAAGACTGCACTCGTGATATCTGACACACTCGTTCACTTCTAGTGAATATCGTGTGGTGACTCATGAAGTGGCTACCACCTGGAGTGGTGTAAGATGGCCAGTTATCCATTACCGAAAAGCTGCACCGATTCACGTAGCTTCCATTGGGAAATTCGAGTACTGTCAAATGTAAATTAGCACCCTGAACTTAATAATGAACTGATTTACACATAATATGATTTACAATGATTTGTAGAATCCGCTGACGTATGGCTGTTCAGAAAAAAGATACCAGGCAGTTCTATCCCATGAATTTGTGTATTCATATTAAACATTGCCCATACATTATTGTTAAGGGCGGTAAACATCTGATTTCAGTCACACACAGTGACTTCATTGGCTTTTCTGTGAGAGTTATCGAGTGGCCACTCTCTGAACTGTTCCTTAGTCACGTGTAATGGAGGGGTCCAGTTCTAGCTGGGCCGGCCCATTCCTAGTTAAGCTCCACTCACTGTTTATACGTGGCGGGATCGATTTACAAACTTTGAGCTCCGTCTTCCCGGAATGCCAAATTCAAGTTAATTATGCGGGACAGTTGTTGAATATTATGAAGCTAATTTTACTTCGGCTCTAGCTATGATCCGTCCATTTCTAATCGACATATCCATTTTAGCTATGCCCGTCCATCTCTAGATAAGCTCCACCCACACCTCGCTTGTGTTGGGATGGATCGATTATCAATTTCCAGAAAACTATACAGGTGTAAGATATTGAATATTTTGAAACTAATTTGAATGAGCGCTGTTGCTGGCTATGGCAGCAACAGCTTCCAGTCATATTAATTTCAAAATATTTAACAGCATGTTTATTAAATAGTAGAGACATACAATTCGTACAACGTGTCGGACTATTAAGAGTTAAAGACGGGCCAAAGAAAACCTTTTATGACGTCATGATTATGACGTCATCATACACGCCACGTAGCTGTTTATGACGTCATATGACATCAGATGATAGCTGGATACTCTGGAAAGGTGAATTAAATTGTTCATCGAAGACATACAGTTAAAAGTCTACGCCATTACGACTGTGACGTCAGCCAACTAGTAACGTGATGGACCTTTCCAGTTTACCATCCATCATTAACATCATGATCAACTACATGGCGTGTAGGATTAGGTCATGAGCAATGACGCTATGAATAACGTAGTTAAGTATGTCACGAACGCATAATTGGTGACGGACTAAGCAGTGGTGTACGATGAGGATGGTTTTACATTTTAATAAAGATGTTGTTGAATATTTTGAACCGAATTCGACTGGGTGCTGTTGCTGCCGTATGCAGCAACGGCAATCAGTCAAATTAGTTTCAAAATCTTCAACAACTTACCTGTATAGTTTTCAGGAAATTGATGGCCATGAAGTTCAGCATCGATCGATTCCAACATGGACCAAGTGTAGGTGGAGCTTAGCTGAAGATTGGCGAGGTATAACTAAAACCTGGAACGGTCCATTGATTATTCTATCAAATACTTGAGTACCCGCTGAGACCACTCTAACAGATAAAAGGAATGCCTAAATGCAATACTCTCTTTCCCATATTTGGCAAGGGTAGCGCACCATATCGTGTCCCTGATACCTCAGGTTACTGAGCCGGTACTGGGCGGTATTCGATCGCGTTGCTGTGATCTGTTTACAGAAGCTGAATGTAGGCTTGCGCGATTACGTGATTAAATCGAAAATCGATTATTTTTTTAATCTTGGATTTAAATGATTAAAAATTGCCTAATCAAATAATCGTGAATAATTTATATTGCAGAAACTATTTCAAAATCTACCTTTTAATTGCTCTTCAATATGATCAATCACGAAAATTGGCATTGTGCTCAACGAATGTATGCCGATTTACAGGCCAAAACAAGACTATTTCTTTTTAAATATATCGCTGGCCAGGTATTCCCGTGGTATGTTTTAAAAATAGTCTTCTATTGACCTGCAAATGAACATTTCTAAGCACCACTGTGGCTTTCCTCATTGCTATTTGGTGTTATGTCTTCATGGTAATTTGTGCACAAGCTGAGTACTCGGATATTCACGATTATTCTTTAATAATCAATCGTGAACACTCAAAACAATAATTGCGCAAGCCTATAGCTGAATGGTATGTCATAGCGACATAGTATGCACACTAATGGCGTCATGGAATATATTACCATGATCATAGATCCATACTGCCTTCAATACATGGAATTACAGCATATCACTGAATCAAGGCCGCGCGTTGTGTTATATTACTCGATGGAATACAATAATGTCTGCATAAATAATACTTACCTTGTATTGTCACTATCTTAGCACGGTGTCGTCTGGCCTTAATGCTCTTGTCACTGTGCTTCTGGAAGATTTCTTGAAGATCTCATGTTTGAAGAACATAGGGCCGAATCGGGAAATGTGGCTATCTAAAGCATTAGGTATGTAACTGAAACAACGTAAAACTTGATAATAAGACATCAGCCGTCTCATCATTTGCGGGGGTCATAATATTTATTACAGTTAACGTGGCGGCCATGGATTGGATATGTTTGGCACTTAACCTGCGTGATGTGATCTATATAAGTTTAAAAGCAAGAAATGGTAAGGCAGTAAAAAGATTGTCTTAAATAGAGCGAGATGCTGCATTTTGGAAATGCATAACACTACAGTTAATCCTGCATATTACGGGCAATCGGTTTTGACGGGCAAGACGGGAGGGTGTAAGCCCGCATGTTCCAAAGGATTATTTGATAGCCTAGAAGATAGCTGTTTGCCACACATCCATTTGCTATGACAACTGACGTATTCGGTACGTAGTTTGTGCGCTATGTCGCTTATATGTGTGTTTAGTGTTGCGTACGCGCGTACATGCGTGAATCCGTCGTACGCGCGTGAATGCGTGAATTCACTTCTGTGCTGAATGAACGGTTAAAAACATGTGCCGAGCGGCATGGGATTATCACAGAGGCACAATCAGGATTCCGAAAGGGTAGGTCAACACTTGACAATACATTTTTTTTATACACAGTAAAATATTTTAATGCAAAGAAAACATCTATACTGCTGCTTTATAGATTTCAAGCAAGCATTTGATACGGTGTTGCGAATTGGCTTGTGGCATAAACTAATCAGAAACAACATAACAGGCAAATGTTATCACATTATTTATAACATGTATCAGTCAATCAAGTCTTTTGTGGCGCAAAACCAAGACAAATCAGAATGTTTTATCAGTGCCACTGGTGCAAGACAAAGGGAAAATGTGTCACCCTTTCTATTCTGTATTTTTTTCAATGATCTGGGAAACTATTTAAAGCAAGAAGGAGTACTAGGTCTGGCGTCCATTAGTAATATAAGTTATGAAAAACTAGACATTTATTTGTATTTAGCCATACTGCTGTACGCAGATGATACTGTTATAACGGCCGACTCAGCAGAAAATCTTCAAACTTCATTAAATATTTTTAACAACTATTGTACTTATTGGAAATTAACTGTTAACTTAAGCAAAACAAAAGTAGTGGTTTTCTCTAAAAGTAAAAAACATAATACAATATTTTATCTGGGTCCGGAACAAATTGAAATAGTAAGCGAGTATCTCTTTCTGGGAGTACATTTTAAAAATCATGGGGGATTTTATCAGTGTAGGACCCGAAATTTAAAACTCGGGGAAAAAGTCATGTTCCATTTGCTTAGAAAAATCAGAGAGCACGACATCACATTAGACCTCCAATGAAAGTTATTTGACGCTATGATAATGCCAGTTCTTTTGTATGGGTCGGAAATCTGGGGATATGAAAACCTAGATATGTTTGAAGCTTGTCATATACAATTTCTAAAATACACTTTGACCGCAAAGAAAAGCACCCCCAATTTAATGTTGTATGGAGAAACAAGGCGTTATCCACTAAGTATTACCATCAAGACTAACATGATCCGGTTTTGGACAGATCTAGTGAATGCAGGGTACGGGAAATTGTCCTCTCTACTTTACTATATCTGTCGAGAATTGGAACAGGAAACCAATTTTAACTTTGCATGGTTAACAGCAATAAAATAGATCCTCCGAGAAACAAATTAAGAACACCTATTTAATGCTGAGTATATCAACAAGCACCATATAGTAAAAGTGACAAAGAATACGCTCCAAATGCAATATATGAATACATGGAAAGATAAACTCAACACATCGACTAGACTATGATTCTACAAGGACATTAAAGAAGACATTAAATTTGAAAATTATTTTAATGTTCTCACAACGAGAAACGCCATTACTCTATTTCATTTTAGGACACTAAACCATAAACTGACCATTGAAACCGGGCGATGGACGAAAATTGATAGACAAAACAGACTATGTACAACTTGTGACGAACTAGATGACGAATATCATTTTCTTTATAAATGCAACAAATACACCGATTTAAGAGCAAAATTTTAATTTTATTTATACAATATTGCACAATAATATTGAGCGTGTATGGGCCGCTTAAGAGCAAACTGTATCCCACTTTACTATATTGCAAGCGCAAATCCTAACAAAGCAAAAGAGCGTTTAACAATGTGCAACGAACATGTGCTTAAAAGGATATGTAAGTTTTTGATATTTTCAAGGAGACCCAGGCAAAATAATGATGGCGAGTGAGGAGGACATGCAATCGATATTTTCCACTAGGTCATTGAGTGTAACAACCTTGTATATGTATATGTAATAATTTGCAATTTAACCCCTCTTGTGTCTCTCGAAATACTACTTACTTCAATGAACCATTTGATTGCCAATACTTTTCAAGGAAATTTTGATTTCCGGAAAGTATCTTTTGTAAATTTACAACGAAAATTTACCGAACAATGGATTTCTGTTGTCCTTCAAGTGGGCATTTATCAGAAGTGTGGTGGTCGAGATTTTGGCTTGGCCAATGTCAAGTCGCGGACCAGGAGGAGTAGTCTTGAGGAGCTACCACTGGAGTGACTGGCTCGGTAATCGAGCCAGTCATTCCAGTGGTGAGTTTTCGGGAACGTTCCTCTCTTGGCCTGCAGATGGGCATTTCTCAAGATCACTGCAGCAGTCGTTTTTTAACCATGTTGATCATTAATGGGTTAAGTTGACACAAGTTGGTTAAAGAATGGTAATGTATCCTTTAACAATTCGCCACAAGATATATGGATACGACAGTGCCCCTTGACGCCCTCTCACTATTAACTGGAGAAAATGCTCAATGCTCCTTCCTGTGCATGAATAGTATATTATTGATAGATCAATTTAATGACTATTTGGTATTCTGAAACCAATTTGACTTGTGAATATGTTCAATTGAGTTTCTCTTTGTGTCTTTTACGAATTGTACCTCGTTTATAAATTAGCAATTTAATGACTTCCAAATATTTTGAAACTAATTTAGCTGACAAATTTCACAGGTTACCTCCCCTTTGTGCCAATTTGCAAATGTACAGTTTGAGTCACAATCTAATAGCTGTCGATTATTTCGACGTTTCTCCTTGTGCTACTTTCGAGTGTACGTATCGCATTTTGTCGATAAATCTATATTGAATATAATTATGTATATAAAATCTACCGTCATAAAATATAGTATCAACTGTAATACCCCAATGTCTTTACAAGGCCTGAGTGTAATAAAGTGAACTCGAACTTGAACTTGCGCGGGCGTGCCTGTGCATGTGCGCGTGCATGTGTACGTGGGTACGTGTGCCTGTACGTGTGCGTGTACGCTCGTCCAAAGCATGTGACAAAGACCTACAATAGTTACCAAGAGAGAACCTGTCATTAGTGAATGTCAATAGTACTAGTTAATAAGATAATACTACTCACCATCAACTCCAGCCGCCGGGAAACTTACTACACAGATCTCAATCATCAAATCTGGTGACATTGTCATCTCGGGAAAGACTGGGCAAACACGCAGAGACAAGCGTCCCAGAGAATGGGCCTTTCCAAGTTTATCCATCGATCGAATGACGTCATTTGACGTCATTGCCGACTAAGTGACGTGCATGCTGACGCCATAATCATTACGCCATAAATGATTCTATTTGGCCCGTCTTTACCTCTTAATAGTTCGACACGTTGTTGGAATTGTATGTCTCTACGATTTCATGAACATGCTGTTGAATATTTTGAAACTAATTTGACTGGATGCTGTTGCTACCATAGGCAGCGCCCAGTCAAATTATTTCCAATATATTCAACAGCGTACCTGCATAGTTTTCGGGAAATTGATAGTCAGAGAGCTCAGAAATCGATCTATATCCCAACACGAGCGAGGTGCGGGTGGGGATTGGCTAAAAATTGAAAGGCCCATTCTGTCCCTCCAGAAATAGTAGACTTTCAAAAGTGCACAAGAGTAATCAGCCATATGTTCCAGACTTTTCTGAAATCAGAATTTTTCGGATCATTTCAAAAGGTGTGGGATGGTAGAACCTGTCACCCCTTTTTAGGTTAAAATATTACCCACATAAGACCAATAGTTTCCGAGATATCCATAAATCCAGGATTTGATCCGACTTTGCTCCGGGTGGTTTTTTTTTTATCGAGATTCAAGATTTTCCACAAAACAGATCAGACAGACGGTGAGAAGGACGGACGGACTGACGGACGGACGAAGTGACGGACGGACGGGCCCCAATGCAATACCCTCTTCCAGTTATAGCACGAGAGTAAAACTGCTAAATGTGTTATTTCAGTCGTGCTTCTTGGAGTGGTGTCTGTAGGCTTCTGTTGGATTGTGTCCAAACTTGGCCCAATTTTGTCGGTGAGTATCGTTGTACCCTATTAATAATGTTAACATTTTAAGCCGTGTTCTCACTAGAGAGTTAATCAGGAATAACGCCATACTTCAGTATGCCTTATTCCTAATTAACTCTCTAGTGAGAACACGGCCTTAGCTACTCAACAAAGCTTTATATGCACTATCTATGCACTTAAGAATCAACCAGTTTCTTTATTTCACGCTCATGTATGATATACGTTATGAATGAGAGATAGTAGATGTGGAATGCGGAATTGCATCCCTGTCAGAAGAGGGTATATATCCATATACAAGGGTGCGTCTGAACCATACAGTTGAATGGAGAAATCCAGTTTTAGCTATGCCCCGTCCATATCTAGCAGCCACCCACACTATCTCCACCCACACCTCGATCATGTTCTGATGGTATTTATTTTCAAGCCAGTGAGTCATACAGAGTTTAAGACGATACCAAAAGTAACACGATCCAGCCTTGCGTTTACAATCCACTACGGATGTAGACTAGCACCCGACCAGTCTTGTCTCCGAAGTGGGGGTCTGTGTAACCATCTAGTCGTTGTGATGGCGTAACAAGATGGCTGGTCGGTAGTTACGCTAAAGGTGTATTCTCGACACAAAGCAACGCCTTTATTTTTAGATTGCTAATATCACGTGCCAACTAGGGTTGGTTCGGGGTTTTATGGTTATTTCAGGGGCGTCCGGAAATTCATCCATAGGCCCCCGTGTCACATAGATCTAATTTAATCAAATTTGCTACTTATGATGAGTGTGGTATTTCTGCTTTCTCCTACTATACTGTCGCTAGGCATGTGCGCGTGATGCAGTGGTGCTTTTTAGTTGGGTGTGGTGAGGTGTGGAGGGGTCTATAGGATTGTAGAGGTGTAAGTTTTGGTCTGGAGGAGGGCAATGTCTGTGAAATGAAACCCCGAAGGAAAATTAGGCTAAGATTGAAAGAAATTTATTGAAGTGAGATGACAATCAAGAGTAATGCTATGAATAGTATAATCAAGAGGAAATAAATTAGGCTAATGCCATGTAAATAAAAAGATCAAGAAACTGGAGAAATTGAACTAAGATTCTAGTGTATGCAAGCGCAATATCCTGAGATTTGAACTTATCATAACCTGTTGCTGTTGAAATATTAAGATGGGTGCGAGTATCGCTGGTTATGGATTTAAGGACCTAATCGTCAGTGTGGTCAGTCAGGAGGCGCAAGCGCCGGGGGAAAATGATAACTTTAAAATAAACTGAACCAAAAAAGTTTAGCAACACTGAGAATATTATTGTATAAATGTGATTTAACAAAAACAATAAATTGATTCAAATATATTATTTAATTGATAGGTCATTGTTACTATAATGCTAGCATCGCGCCTTTAACACGGCATCATTCAACGGAAGGGTCCAATTTAAATAATGACACTGAGCTGTCAATACCCGTTGTGACCTCTGGGAGCATTAACCACCGCCGTATATCGCTTTCTCATGCTTCGAATTAAGCACCTGATGGTACGAAGAGGAATCGCATCCCATTCCTGGAGCAGTGCAGCTTCCAGCTCCCACACGTTGTGAAGATGTGGATGGTGCTCACGCACCATACGGCCAAGAATGTCCCACACGTGTTCGATAGGAGACAGATCCGGTGATCGCGCTGGCCAGTCCAACACCGGAACGTGGTTAGCCTCAAGGAAATCACTTGTGACCCTAGCTGAATGAGGACGGGCGTTGTCTTGCTGGAACATAAAGTCTGCATGCTGCTGCATAAAAGGGATGACAACAGTGGCGAAAACTTCTTCACAGTAACGTTGAGCCGTTAAATTCCAGCGAATCACAATAAGATCTGTTTTGCCATTTTCATGGGTTCCAGCCCAGACCATGACACTGCCGCCACCGAATCTGTCGTGCTGAATGATGTTCGCTGCATCATACCGTTCTCCTAAACGTCGCCAAACCCGTTGCCTACCATCCGCCACATCCACACAAGACCTCGACTCATCACTGAACAAAACGTGGCTCCATTGTTGAGCATGCCATCGCTGATGAGTTCTTGCCCATGCAAACCGATTCTCAATGTGACGCTCTGTAAGCAGAACAGCAACAAGTGGACGACGGGCATGCAGTCCAGCATCATGGAGTCTGTTTCGCACAGTTTGTGCATTCACTGTAGTGCCGGTAGCGTGTGTGCAAATTACGGGACAGCCGCGGCGCAGTCTCAAACCTGTGACGTCGTGATGACGTCACTAAGTAGCGGTCTTCTCGTAGTGTTGTTGCTCTCGGACTGCCAGATCGTGGTCGGTCATTAACATGTCCAGTTTCCTGCTCACGTTGGCGGAGACGGGAATGGTTGAGGCGTGAACATTAAAATGTCGAGCAACAGCGCGAACGCTCTGCCCAGCAGCGAGTCTTCCCATCGCTTCATGGCGCTGATTTTCGGGTAGCCCTGGGCGGCGGCCCATGTTCGGTAGGGTAAGCTTTTAAGCGTTTTCTGTTAATGTTCGTTATCTGCTTTTGCAATATGGTGAATTGTTGCCTTCGCTACCCGCCAATGTGGGCCAGTGCATGAAAACTGCATTTTCACATACAGTAAGCGTGCGGCCGAGAAATGCAAGAAATGATTTGCATTTCTTCATGATCAGCAAGACATTACATTGACGAAACATGTCTGCAAATTTGGTTATAAATGGACTCATAGTTTTAATACAACAAACCAAACTTTACTGTTGCTAAACTGTTTTGCCTCAGTATACTATTTAAGGACATAAAACAAATTTCGGCAGTATAAAAAGTTCCATGTACTAGGATATTCTTAAAATAGATATTAGTTCGTTAAAATCAGCACTGGATGCTCAATTTATTTAGATTGGTTCAGGAGACCCACGAGATTACTGAGAAGAAAAATGGCAGATTTTACGAAAACCGGGATCCAGTCAAGTTGTGATGTAAAAGTTAATAGCACTAGTAAAATAATTCTCTTGATGAGAAAACTGGACGGCACAAATAAAATACGGTTCAAATTATAAAAACAGATTATTTAAAACGCGCCTTTAATATATATTTGCGCTAATGTCTCGTGTGTCTTGGCGAGAATCGGCTTCATCGTAATCAACGCCCCCGGGGGTAGATCCAAGACTGCTGACATTTATCAAACAATACTGCTTATATCAATTAATCGGCTTGACCATCAAAAGGGTAACGTTAAAGAAAATGGTATGCCTTCGGTTAGCCAGTGTCCATTTGAAGGCCAAGAGAAGAGTATTTTTGAAAATGTACAACCGGAATTAATATCTCTGTTTACGAGCCAGTCATTCCAGCGATAAATATTCAAAACTACTATTCTCTTAGCCTGCAAATAAACATGCCTCAATACCACTACTTAGCTGATTTTAGTTGGTTTGAACTACAAGGTTTGAAGTGTTAATAGTCCAGTCAATATAGGGATATACCTAGAACAAATTGCAACAGAAGCTTTTTTGGTTTTATGTAATGCTACTGGTCCTCACCTACCAGAAAATAAAAAATTCCTAAAAATTCTATCCCGGTAAAGGACTATTTCACAGAATTTAATAGGACCACTTAAAACCAATTATTAAGCTGAATATCTTACGTATCTTTGACTGGAGACCCATAAAATGTCTTAACTACATAAATAAAAGTGATAGCAAAGAACTGTTATTTCGTGATATGATCGCTATATGACATCCCGCTAACAGTAGATCCGTTACTACGTCTCTTGATGACGTCATCATGACGTCAATTATCAATCTTCCAATATTCAAGTAAATTTAATCCAAGTTTTATGATTTGTTAAATCAGTATGATGAATTTAGTAATGGTTTATTATATACAAACAGTTACATCCGTCATTTTCTCAATGGACGGCAAGGTCCAACATACTCATATTATCTTTACACAAGACCAACGTCTATGTCGTCAAATTCTGCAAGATCTACAGCTTGACAACTTGGAATGTTGCTGCAGTTGGTACCCTTGCATTCACCACATGCATATGTACAATGTAGGCTATGCTTTCTGCAGCTGCATCGTAATGTCGCACAATCTCCTCGGCACTGGCATCGAATAACTTTCAGAATGCAATCAGGAGCTGGTAGCTTATCCATTGTTCTGGGAATAAATTTCCCCTGGTGAATCTGCCAACCGAAATCCTCTGGCTTTAAGATCTCTTGCTCCTTCGTCCATAACTTTACTTGGAAGTAAACGCGAAAACTATGATACTTGGCTGCATCAGACGTTGGTGGCAGATTTTGAATCTGCAGAGATGAAATACTCTTAACCACTTTTTCTCAATGCGTCCAATGTATCAGTTTCACTACCACCATACATACATACCAATAGCTTTTCACCAGACCTGAATTCCGACCTTAGTAGATGTGTGGGAAAATTCCTTTGCATGATTCATGAATGAAGAATTGGACTGCATCTTTCTAAGAGGAACACCTTTGCCTATGCCAAATAAACGTGATGTTGTGTCACATCCACCTATTGCATGAATTAAAGGTAGGTATCGAGCAACATCAGCGCCAATTTCAGCTCGCAGAAAATTGATGTCCCAAACCATGCATTTTCCAACCCTGTCTGGCTTCCCTGGCTTATCTGATCTGTAGATAAGTTTGTGGAGACCAGGGTCAGCGAAATGGCACAACAACGCTAATATGTCTGTGTCTTCCCCAATAACGTGAGTTATGCCTGATTTGGCACAGTCAACCCCCGGCAATGCAATCAGAACACTTGCATCATCGACAGCATTCAAAGTTTTAACATTATTTTCTTGGAGTTTTTGGACAACATATCAATGAAGTTTTGTTTATTGGCTGAATTTGCCAGGAAATGATCCTTCTTTGACTTGAGTGTCATGTTACTTGAGAAAATAACTTTTGGCCCCACTGCACCTTTCGTCCGTCTTAGATGAGTCATATCCTTAATCGATGGTCCTGAAATATATCCATCAAACACAACAGTTGGGTGGTTGAATGTTTTTACATACTCCACGTACATCGCGGCAATGTCATTGAAGCTGCTACCTTTCTTCCAAAGAAATCGGTGGATTAATGATCCGCCATCAAAAACAGTGTATTCTGGTGTTATTTCTTGGCATTTGGTGCTGCTCGTAGTAGAGGTTGCAGAATTCAATGCCTCTGCTAGCTGCGGCTTATTCGCTTCTCGGAGATGTCCATGTTTGTCAAATAGAGATGGTGGATATGTAGACAGCTCGTGAATTAAAGCAGTGTCTAGATTGCATTCACTATTATTTGCTACACTTAAAAGGCGCTGAAAAAGGAGCTGTGGGTCAAGAGAAAGCTTATCACCATCACTCGATACGACATGTCCTCCCATACATACCACTTGATCTTTTTTCCATTTTCTGTATTATGGCATTTCCAACTTCCAATGCCTTGTGTTGATTACAAGTGGGATCAGCTGCAATTCCAGTGGCAGTATTATATAATTCATCATTTGACATAAATGGACAGTAATCCTGAAAATATTTTTAAATAGTCAAACAATCTGTGTGATCCCGAACTTTCCTGGCTTCAGACATGTCTTTATGTTGCTCCGAGACTTGGTATTCTGCTTCTGTTAGCTCCTGCATGGCCTCGTTGATTTCTGCACACACAGGGTGTGCTAAAAGCCAACGTGCCCTTTGCAATTCATCCATCCCCCGCCCACGAGTGAGGCCCCCAGTGGTCTTGATGGTCCGCATCAATGACTGTTCTATGACAAGGTCACTAGCAAGACCAGCCCAGTACCTATCAGATCTTCGCACTACAAATAGTCCCGTCATGAACTTCTGATAAATGTCTGGCCTTGTACTCTCTAGTTTTACCATGTCCTGCAGATGCAAATATACCGATTTTGTGTAATGGCAATGCCCGGCAGCAGCAAAGAAGGGCATCATATCTGACAGTGACTTCAAGTACAACTTAAAGTCACCCGTCATCTGAGCTCTGAGAAAAATCTTTAGCATGTCTACCATATGCATGTACTGCACCCATAAACGTCCTGTTGGACTACTTACAATCATTAACTTCTCTGATTCTAACTTCTCATTTATCCGCTCAAACACATCATTGGATATCACTGATTCAAGTCTAGAGTCATATTTGATAACAACATCAAAATGGCGTAGAGCTGCTTCAATATCATCACACGTCACTACTGCATTATCTATATTTCCTTCACTCACCTCTAAGATAGGAATGCCATACGCCGTTGACAGAACCATTGCATTAAGTGCTGCACCAACCAGGAAATGTCCACGTACAGCTCTGGCATACGCTTTTCCAGTCAACATGTGCGTTACAGCATTTTCAGCATACACCAACTCCAGTACGTCTGTTAACCCCGATGACTGCATGAGGTGACCAATGCAACCAAGGTAGCTCATTGTTGTGTGGAAGCCACCTAGAATCAAGATTATTTGCACTAAATCACTTCACTCGCCTTCATGAGCCATGATTGTCTTGGCCTTCCACCAAAGTGGCTGATCGAAGGTGACAATGGGTGTTGAACCATGACGTTGGTTTTCCGAAGCAATGAAGTGCAAGGTTGAATAAATACAACTCATGTCAGTTGGATCCATATCTAGCATTTGGAGAAAGTGGATTGATGCTTTTCCCGGATGAACTCCTTTGCAAATGGCTTGCATGGTTCCAGACCAAGCGGGGCGATTAGGACGCAACGGCCATGACACTTTCCACATTACGTCCAGGTGTTTCCAAATGTCAGCCACACTAACAACAGGTAGTTTATCATAAACCAAAGGTACCCTATTGCCCTTTACTGCTTTGTAGTAGTGAATAGCAATTTTTGCATTATGGACATTATTACTGGCTAACTCTAGCCGTGGAATGACATGTTGCTGTGCTAACTCAGGGGTAACGGCTACGACCATGCCCATGCCATGGAAGGTACCATGTCCATCCAACGTACGCAAGTTGTGGTCAATATTATCTGCAATATATTGTCCAAAAATGTCCAGACATTGGGATATCAGTCCCTGGAAAGCACGCTGCACTTTTTGAGAAATTGACCACCTCTGAATATGAAACACAAAAGCCATGACTTGCCAAGCATTCAATCAAAAACCTTGACCCAAACTGGTGATGTATTTGTACTCCAAGTCCTAATGGTATTGGTGCAATGACAACCCTCGGTCTGGTCATCTGAATCATGCACTGACCAATAGAAGCAACTTTCACATCCTTTGACTCCCCACTTAAAAGGTTTTCTAGGAGGACGCGAAGTGTCGTTGGCAGATATGCCAAATTATGTTCCAAGGATCTGATATCAGTTGCCCTGGGTAGACATCTTTTGATGTCTGCATACATTTGATGTCAATTGTTATGAGCGCAGCTGCCGTTCTAATGATCTGATGCTTTCTTATCTCCTCGTCGTCCACCTTTGGTGCATCATGAAATGTCTGCAATATCTTTGCAGCAGTTGTTCGAAAGGTTACAACATCTGGACGACCATTAATATTAGTTATTACTATGCTTTCCCCTACATGATTCTCAAGCTGTTGTCGCATAAATTTTACACTGTAAGGTTCAGTGCAGAATTCTGATATTTTGTTAACCAGGTCAACTACAATTGTCTGTTCATCATCGATTTCCCTCAGATAATTGACTACCTTCAGGAAAGTGTCCTCCCTCGATGTATCTACTGGTCTGCCCAAACGTGGAATTTTGGGTTCATCTACTGGGGTTCTTCTATATCGCATGGGAATCTGTTTGCCCGTTCTAAAATTAACGCTGCACACTTGGTGGGATACAGCTTCCACCGCAAGAAGATCCCTAGCATATATGACCCGTCCTCGAACCTCTTCTGTCCAACTATCGTCTTCAGGCCTTTCATCACATGCAGCAATAATTGATTTCTGGCAATCCCATGTGCGTACCTTGAAAACATCATCATTCTCATCACACCTACTATTTGTCTCAACTGCCGTCCCACATAGAAAGCAGTGGTCCTTCAATCGGAATTCAGGTACCTGTGAGCGGAGAATGGGTGATGGGGTATTTCGCCGGTTGCTTTCTAATTTTCTTTTTCTGGCTGCTTCGATCTTAGTTCTATCAATGTGATCTCTCCTACAGGAAACATGTAATCTTTGCCCTTTTACAATAGTCATAGGTGCAATCTCACGGGTCAAACTGGCTTCATTTATTCCAGCAATACCTTTTGATGATATCACAAAAGTGGGTTTGCCATTGTCAAGACTCTCCCCACAAATTGCACAGCATGCTACATTTGCTGTTTCGTCCATGACGTTGAAATGGTGAAGTAAAACCATGTAATTAATGATTAATTATCATGGGACACAATGACATACACATTTCAACAGTAATTCATATATGGTAATGGGTAAAGTGTTGTGAATTAATGTATGTGTAGGGTTTTCATATATACATGCGCTCTGGACACCAGGTCCTTGAAAGCGCTCTATAGCGGTTCTGTGTGCATAAAGTAAACAAACACTGTTTGTTTCAGCCGATTTGATGAAGAATGACTTGATAAAGCCAAAGCTTGACAAAGAAAAGCTTGACGAAGTGAAAACTTTACAAAATGTGTGGAGAAAACTGAAATGAATACGGAAAACAAGTTTATAAAAAGTTCCGCCCGGAACGTACATTCACGGAAAATAATAGTCAGAAAGTGTTAAATGTCCCTCTGCTCGTTTTAAAGGACCTGCTGACAATAAAGAGCACATATGAGACATTCTGCGCATAAATTCCGCCGTTAGCTACAATTTAGCCATAGACTTCCTACAAATGGATGCTTCTAGCGTAATGTATAAATACTTCAATGCCTCCTGTCTACATGTGACGTCACCATTAAGGGCTGGTGACGTAAATACACTAGCAATGAGACAGCACAACACTTTTACTAGTAGGTTCAATCACTTAGCATCACATTCTACCATTTCTTACTTTTTAGAAATACATTATATGCGTCTAAAATTTATAGGAAATGTAATCCTTAGCTTGCAACAAAAATGTGGCAGCCATTTTTAATCACATTAATTAGGACCTTTCCCGGTGTGGGATTTTTAAGAATTTTTTATTTTGTGGTACTTGAAGACCAGTAGTATCAAATAAAACCAAAAAAGCTTCTGTTGCAATTTGTTCTAGGTTAACCTTATTTAAGCGTAGATTGACTGGACTATAAGTAGACACATGAGAGGTTAGTATTTGATTACTCAGTTTGCCATAATTCTGCATATTTAACACGGAGAGCTGGATTTCCTGCTATATAAATACGCAAATCACTGTTGAGTTCAGTTCCGCATGTATTCTCGACGCGCTAAGCATTAGTAATTTATTTCTGTTCAGCAACATTACAGTATAATGCTAAAAGATACTTGTCTTTATATATTATTTTGTCTGTTTTCACCAGGTTGGTTATTCCCTATTTGGGCTGGTCGGTGGCCCGCAGTTTGGATTGTTTACTCTCGGTATGCTATTCCCCTGGACCAACAAATGGGTAAGTATGATCTAATTATATGGCTCATTTCATCGACTCATAATCATTGTATTCATTACTTATGAGCGTGTGTGCGCGTGTGTCTACGTATGTGCGTGCGTGGGTGCGTGCGTGAGTACGTGCGTGTCGGTCAGTCGGTCGGTCGTTCGGTCATTCGATCAATCGGTTCATCAGTCGGTCTGCCGGTCGGTCGGTCAGTCAGTTAGTTGGTCCATTGGTCAGTCGATCGGTCGATCGATCGGTCTATCAGTCAGTCCATCGGTAAAGGTCTGTCCGTCAGGCGGTCCGTCGGTCGGCCCGCCAGTCAGGCCTGTATCTATTAAATACTGAATGAATTTGGCTCACATTTTAACACAACAAAGGCCATCCATGTTGGTTGCTCAGTCGGTCCGTCAGTCTGTCAGTCGTTCGATCGGTCGGTCAGTCGATTGGTCGGTTAGCCAGTCAGAACTGTATCTAAAATACTGATCCAATTTGGCTCAAATTTTAATGCAACAAAGGCCATCCTCGTCAGGCGGTCGGTCGGTTGATCACTCGGTTGGTCAGGTGGTTCGTCAGTCAATCTGTCCGTATGTCTGTCAGTCGGTTCATCTGTTAGTCAGTCCGTCGGTCGGTCCAGCGGTCGAAGCTGTATAAAAATACAGATCCAATTTGGCTCAAATCTTAAAACAAAAAAGGCCATTTGCGTCAAAGAGGGATTCCAGATTCGTCGTGATCTGAAGTAGAATCCCTCAACCGTGTTGCATCAAATTCCAGATCTATGGATATCTAAGAACCTGCTGGTTCGATTTGGCTCAACGGTTAACACACGAATGGCTGTGGCTGACCACTAGAAATCAACAACTTTGGTCATGAAAATCCGCCAATTCGTTTATTTTAGCGTTGTGTATATTCGATATTGAATAATATTAATAATAATAATAATAATAATAATAATAATAATAATAATAATAATAATAATAATACAGAGATTGCAGACCCTCGCTCTCCCGTTTTGGTCTCATTGTAATTTGTTTTCGGATTTTCTCGATTCTTTCGGAGTTTGCAGATGTTTTCAAAAAAGCTTTTGGAACCCATGTATGATCACATCCTCTCCTGTGTTAAAGTCGACCAGTAGTTTCCGAGATATCCACAGATCCAAAATTGTATCCGATCCGGATCCATTTTCTTTTGTCAACGTCTGGAAATCCTCTTGCATTACAAGTTCCTTCATTGTGTTAAAATTTCAACCAAAACGACTCAGTATTATTTTTTTAGATACTGCTACAGAGAGGCAGACAGACGGATGGACGGACAGTAATAGCATCTTCCCGTTGGTATAACCATTATCAGATCTCTGCGTTTGTCTTTTTCATCAGGGGGCATATTCTGGATTCTTCTCCAGTCTCGTTTTAGTAATTTGGATTTGGGTCGGTAAGTTCATTAATAAACCACCAAATATTCCTGCCGATCCACCACTTACCTGCTCAGTGATCAATAGTACAGACTCAAGCAACGCGCTTAATTCAACTGATTCTCCTACTGCTGCTGCTTCAGAGCGGTAAGCATGTGTATGTGTTCTACGTGTCCTTCTTGTACATTTCTCCATCATCATTATCATCATCATCATCATCATCATCATCTTCACCAGCACCACCATCCATCATCATCATCATCATCACCACCACCACCGCCACCGCCGCCGCCGCCGCCGCCGCCGTTGCCGCCGCCGCTGCCGCCGCCGCCGCCATCATCATCGACATCATCATCATCATCATCATCATCATCATCATCATACTTATTTAGGTATACTTAGAATGTCTTCACACTGTAGGCTTTATGCTATTGTGGTCGACTATTCTATGCCCTCTGCACTGTAATCTTTATAGTTTCCAGTTATACACGCCTTGTAGTTATCATAGAAGAGTTCACTTTTGTTCCAGTGCCCATCAAGCCTAGCCTTATATGTATCTAATGTTGGTGCTTCAATCACCTCGTCTGGTAAATTAGTCCATACTAAAGCAATCCGTAGTCGTAAGAAGTGTTTCCAAATATTCAAATTGGCTCGTTGTTAGAATAATTTGTACCCATGTTCTCTAGTGTTTAAAACTGAAGGATCCTCTAATAATTGCCATTATACCGTTATCTTTCCGAATTACAATTTCGAATCTATCACAACCTCTGTCTTTTTCTTCGTCTATTGATTTCAGCTGATGGACGTTCCATCTCTTGCTAAGCTGTGGTTATAGCTGAAGCCGTGCACTCTTCCTAGTCTCATATACTTGCACTTATCTGGATGGAAATGTAACATCCGCATGCCGGACCAAGCGGTTAACATATTCAAGTCCGTCCGTAGAACCTCACACAGGCTATTTGATTTGCTATTGATTTGAAAACTTTGGTGTCGTCGGAGAATAGGTGTAGTTCGGTTATGTATATCATAAATAACACAGGCTCAAGTACACTGCCTTATGGTATGCCACTCGTTGCGTTCTTCCAGTCTGAGACCACTCCAATAGTTTGCCTATTAAGCTTCTATGCGGGGCTGTGCCACATGCCTTGATGAAATCTAAATATAATGTGTCTTTCTGCGACTCTCTCTCTCTCTTGCCTAGGTGTTATGTGCACGGATCCATTACGCATAGGAGTTGTAAGACAATTGATCTTTCTTTCACAAATCCAAACTGTGTGTTGCTTAGGAGCTTGTTATCTATCATATGAGTTATTACATAATCTCTAGTAATCGCCGGCTCCGTACATTTACACATT
The DNA here is from genome assembly GCA_034401795.1 of Chaetoderma sp. LZ-2023a. Classification (NCBI taxonomy): domain Eukaryota; kingdom Metazoa; phylum Mollusca; class Caudofoveata; order Chaetodermatida; family Chaetodermatidae; genus Chaetoderma; species Chaetoderma sp. LZ-2023a. The sequence continues at coordinate 136,072,624 of CM067369.1, read as the reverse complement.
GCAATAGTCAGACTAACAGGTCAGTAGTTATCTGCTAATTTACGGCTTCCCCTTTTGAAAATTGCTGACAGTTTCCATTGTTTCCATTCACCCTGGAGTTCCTTTGACCGCAAACTATTTCTATAAAGCATGGCTAATGGTGATTTTAGGAGTTGCAGATGGAACCTTTTTTGTAAGTACGAGAATGTCATTGTCTCGTTGAATTTGTTACTGTGCAATTCGTGTTATCTCTACATTCCGCTTCTTTCATTAAAAAAAACCCGCTGGAGAAGAATGTTCCCATTGCGTCTGCATTTTTCTTATCTAATGTAAATAATGTATCGTATTTAGCTGGTCCAGTTCAATGTGTCAAACAGTTTCTATTGCTTGGTGTGCTATTGAGTGCTATTAATACATAAAAAGATTAGTAGGCTACTGCACTAAACTCAGATAGTTAGACCACATTGTCATATGCAAGAACCACTGTTTAGTTAAAGCCTGAATTCCCATTGAAAACTGTAGTAGGCCTATACGTAGTCAGCAATAAAATGATTTCTAGCCATACCCCGCCCATATCTAGTTATTCTCCGCCCACTTTGTACGTGTGCTGGAATAAATTCATATATTTGAAACTGAATTGCATAGGCAGCAACAACATCCAGCCAAATTAGTTTCAAAATATTCAACAGCTTACTGGGCATAAGTGTGGGTATCCTTGGTCGGTAACGTCTCGACTTACTACGTTTAAATGCCCATACTTTTCTGAATTACTACAGGGGCTTCAGTAAAATGTATCCAGATAATAATTTGTCTGTCCTATTTAATTTAACTTCCGTTATTTAGATATTTCCACGAAACATGTCATAATCGTCTAAGGTCTCTGAGTGTCACATCGCTTATGGCCATTTTCAGCAATTATTTACCTTAACATGAATTGTGAACTCATTAAAGTTATTAATGAAACTGTCAGCATGTGTGCACAAACAAGCTAATGATGAATACATGAGTAACTTGCTGGAACTATATGTGCAGTTTGTACAGTTTTCGTTCAGTCTCTGTTACCTAGACCTTTGACGTTACCTTTATTAGCTGTCGCGCCCATGACGGGCCTCTGGCTCTGAAGAGCCAGGTTGCTTGTACCCTAGTCTTTTCTCTCTCTTGCTTCCTCATCCAGTTTCTTGAATTCTTGTCGTTCCCTAGATCATTCTGAATGCTGAAGTCTTTTATTAGCGCATATGCATCTCTTGGATTTGGCAAATTTCTGAAAACTTCTTTTTTGGATACTACATTTGGAAATTGGACTAACAGTGTTCTTTGCTTCTCATCCTCCCTCTATTTACCTGGGTTAATTATTTTTGTTTCACCTACTGGCAGACTAATATTACATGTTTTATTACGCAGTTCATCAATTAGTTGTCTTTGGCTCTGGTGCTTTGAATATCGGTATCTGTGTTTCACATGCCCGTCTATCATTCATTTCCTTTACTGTTCCATATATCCTTCTGTGCATCTGTATTCTGAACTAGTGCTTCTCTTCTTTTGCTCTATCTGTACTACAACTTTTACTTGTTCTATCATTATTTCTTTCTCTATCTCTATATCACATTTACCCAGTCCCAGCTTAATTTCAACCAAATCTATCATTAAATACTTTTAAGTATACGTCGCATCCCTTCTCAATGGCTCTTTCCTACTTTTCTTACATAGTTGGCAGAGCCACATGCCCAGATAACGGATACATTCTTCCTTTCACATAGCATAGTATTCACTAATCTTGTATTACAGGAAGTTTATACAGATGTGTTGTTCACAATACTGGCAGTCCAGGACATGCTCTTTCTGATTGCCTAATAGTGTGTTTTAGTGGTTGACAGGTCCAGCCATCTATTTTGTTGTCACTATCACGCTGACCGACCACTACTCCGTAGGCATGTAACTGTGTCATTAATCGCGTGCGTGCCATCTCTCGATAGTGGTTAGAAACTGTTCTGAACTATCCCCATCACGGAAATATAAAACAACATGACAGATCAACTGTTTCTCCTTCGATCAATACTTACCATTACATTAGTTATTGAATAACAGCTCAACTGAAGCTGCGCATTAGGAATCTAGATTTAGAAAGCTCTACCGGCTGCTGGAACCGGGTACCCGGTTCCCAACAACCGGGTACCAGCCTGTCAGAGACGTTTAATGTTTCATTAATTCTCGCATCTTATTCTTGGCAGCTGCGTGCGCTTTTGTACCAGCAACCATTGAATTATGTTAAGTTTTACATGTAATCACGATCTGTTTGCATTGATCGTTGATCACAAAATTCTTGATTGGTTGTGTGTTCTGCGGCTTTACTATGTTCTACAGCAGTAGTGTTAATTCATTTGTTGTTCCTTCTCGTATCGTTTGGCGTTCGTTTGTGTAGTATAATTTTGGAATTAATTCTTAAATATACCGCGACTGTATCCGATACAGTTCTTGGTTCCGTTTTACACATCCTGCAGGATCAGCTTATTGGCGTAGTTTATGGTTGTAGTTTATGGGTGTATTATTGTCCCGCTCCCGTTCTTGTCGCCAGCTTACGCGATCTTGGTTGCAGCGTTGTGGGTGTTGGATGCAGGAGGGTTAATCTTATAATTTATTGTTAAACTATTTGAAAATTATTTGTCTACCTTCCATTTCTGTTTTGTTCCGCTTGCTTATTTAGATCTTGTGCTTGTTTTCAGCCCAAGCCTACTCTGCTATCATGTCTGGAGTGCCACAAGTTCGTGAAACTAGCTTTGAGGGAGCATGTCTGCTACCGATGTGCAAGGTGCAATGTTGACGATCGTTGTAATGTCTATGCAGTGTGGCCCATCGAATTGGTGGTCGAGGTCATTGCCCAGAAGGACTTGCCGGGCTCTGACACGGGGTCAGGCGGACCAAAAAGAAATCGAGGAGCGTCCATTTCGGTCTTTAGAGGCGCTCCTCCTCCGCAGCTGGAGGGTTCAGAGATGGCACCCCCGGCGTGGTTTGGGCACTCTATGCAGGGCTTCTGCATAGCGTCCTACCAACGCTGTTGTCGTCGTTAATACCAAAGACTGTGGCGCAACCTCTCTCCATTTCCGGTATGGGCCCAGTCCGTGGACAGGGCTTTGGACTGGCTACCAGGGCGGCCATCTTGTATGGCTCCCTGGCGGTCCCATCGGGCTCCGGCTTGGCGAGTACTGCTTCTCTGCGGCCACCTCCGCGTGGTCCAGTAGCGGTAGCTGGTCCGACGGCTCCAGTGTTTCTTCGTCCAGTGACGACTCTTTGGGGTCTGAGGATGAGGAGGCCAAAGACGAGAGGTCGGTGCGGCCTGAGATACCACAGGTGGAGTGCATGGAGGTCGATTTCATCCTGAATGGAACCGCCCTCCATGTATCTGGTTTGGCGCAAGCCATGGCAGCCGCTCTGCCCGTAGTTGAGGTGACGGGTGACGCTGGCCAGGCATGGTATGCACCCATCTCGCCTGCTCCAATGGCCACACACGGGGTGCCGTTGGCGCCCGTGTATGGCCACAGTTCTGTAACTGCTACAGGTCTGCACGGTTTTCTGTGTGGGCCTACTCCATGGAACAGCGCGTTTCATGGGGTGGCAACGGAATTGCACGGTACGGTGTTGTTGGCTATCCAGCAGTGGCTCTTTGCCGGGAGGCCACTGCTGTTAGATCCATGAACACATCAACGAGTGATGTGTTTATGGGGGTGTCTTCTTCAGAGGTGGACTAGTCCGATGCTCTGGCTTGGCTAGCCAGGGTGGACCCGTCTGTGGTCTCGGTAAATGCTGAGGAAGACATGCCTCGTCGCAGCTCAGATCCAGTCCATTGGACTGGATCCAAAGTTCAAGGAGTTGCTAGAGGGTATTTATGCCAAGCAACTCACGACTAAGAGTCAGCTCCCTGCGGCCTCTATGGCGGTTCGGGCAAGGTGCCGTATCCCCAGGGGGGAGTACGAGCATTATGGTGTGGTCCCAACGGTCACTGAGGATGACCATTGGGTTCTTGGCGTCCAAAGTGCAGGAACGGGGTGGCAGCGGAACTGCACGGTACGGTGTTGTTGGCTATCCAGCAGTGGCTCTCTGCCGGGAGGCCGCTGCTGTTAGATCCATGAACACATCAACGAGTGATGTGGTTATGGGGGTGTCTTCCTCAGAGGTGGACTAGTCCGATGCTCTGGCTTGGCTAGCCAGGGTGGATCCGTCCGTGGTCTCGGTAAATGCTGAGGAAGACATGCCTCGTCGCAGCTCAGATCCAGTCCATTGGACTGGATCCAAAGTTCAAGGAGTTGCTAGAGGGTATTTATGCCAAGCAACTCACGACTAAGAGTCAGCTCCCTGCAGCCTCTATGGCGGTTCGGGCAAGGTGCCGTGACCCCAGGGGGGGATACGAGCATTATGGTGTGGTCCCAACGGTCACTGAGGATGACCATTGGGTTCTTGGCGTCCAAAGTGCAGGAACGGGTGGCCCCGCTCAGGCACTTGTGGACAAGAGCCAGGCACACAGTGAAGAAGTCCTGTCCCTCTGCGATAAGTGGATAAGGGCAGCTATGAACGCTGTCAATCATTCCTATCGCTGACTTCAGTTGGTATGGGCTGAAGCTGCGGCAGGCCACCCTGTGCCACCTGCTGCGCTTTCGTGCCTCAAAGACGGACTTGTGATGTCGATGGACGCACTGGCAAGGATGCAGGCGCATGTGACCAAGTCTAGGAGCCAGATGGTCCTTGACCAGATGTGTCCGCTATGGCTGTCAGTGAGCGTTTGCTTGGAATGAATGGCCCTAGCATCTTCAGTGGCCAAGTGTGGGCCATCCTGGAAGACATGGCCAACATTGCATAAAGTTGGTTTGCGGTGAACCGACAGCTGGAGCTAGTGAAACCGCTAGCTGCTCAGATTTCCTCCAAGAAGCAGAAGCATAAGAGCAGGGCGAAAGCCCAGCCAGGTTCTTCTGCTCTTGCTAGGCTTTCAGAGCCGCCTGTGGCTAAGAAGGCGATGAAGGTTGTAGAAGCCCCCTGCCAACCTTAGTGGTGACCATGATCGCCCTAGAGGCGGTAAGGGCAAGGGCAAGGGGAAGTCCTTCAATGGCGGAAAGAAGGGAGCGGATCGTACCTGAAGGTATGATAGCTCCCTTCCTATCCATTTGGACCGCGCCTGTGCGACAGGAACAGCGGTGTCAGTTAGACCAGTCAGGTCAAGACCAAAATGGTTCTCTCTCTTGCGCGCGCACTCTTTAAGACGGGGTGGGGAGTGGATCACGAGCCAGACACCCGCATTAGGCATCAATGCGCCTATAGTGGGTCGAAGCCTCATGCGTTTCGTCGAGGCTTGGCAAGGTGTGACGTCAAACAGTCTAATCCTGGGATGGATATCCCAGGGGTACATGCCAGAGTGGTGGGATTTCCCACCACAAAATCTGTCTTTGGCACCTGTCTGGACTTCCGTACCAAAACGAAGAGTTAAGTTTGCTTCTAAAGGGAGCAATAAAACCAGCAAACCAGAACACGCAGGGCTTCTATTCAAACATGTTCATTGTCCTCAAGAGCAAACGGGGATAAAGACGCGTACTCAATCTCAGGCCATTGAATTTGTTTATCCACACGCCTCTGTTCCAGACGGAAACTCCGAGGGCGGTAATGGCAGGGTTGAGGAAAGGAATGTGGTGTGTGTCAATCGATCTGAAAGATGAATATTTCCATATCCCAATTATCAGGGGTTGTCACAGGTTTCTGAGATGCACGTTTCAGTACCGTGTTTGGGAGTGTGTAGTCCTCCCATTCGGCCTGTCGACAGCCCAATGGTGTTCAGCAGAGTGGTCCTAGCGGTGACAGCGTTTCTCAGAAGAGAGAACGTGGTGCTTCACACATACATTGACGATTGGCTTATCAAGACGGACACGCCAGCCAGGCTAGAAGTGGATACGCCTCAGGCTCTGAAATTAGTTTCAGATTTAGGCTGGATAGTCAACAAGGAGAAAGCCGAGTTGACGCCCACTCAGCCCTTCGTTTATTTGGGATGCGATTCGTTCTCGGGGAAGGCAGAGTCTACACGTCAGAGTCCAGAGTGGTGTCTCTGTTAGCCATCATCAAGAGTTTTCGATTGGGGAAAACCACATTCAGGTGAGTAGGCTTCTTCAGATGTTGCGCATGATGGTCTCCATGGAGCAGGTAATCTCGTACGCTGATCTAATGCGAAGACCTATCCAGTTGTATCTGATGTCTCTGTGGAACCATTGAACAAACCCCTGTCAAAGCTGGTACCAGTTTTGGAGCCAACAATGTCGCATCTTGTATGGTGGAAGGAGCGCTAGAATCTCCTAGTAGGAGTTTCGCTTCACCTACCACACCTCCAGCTATCCGTGTACATGTATGCATCGCTGGAGGGGTGGGGCCTGCCTGGGAGAGTCAGCTGCATATCAAAACTGTTGGAGATGATGGCAGTGGAACTGGCACTGGAAAAGTTTCTTCCAGAGGTCAGGGCCAAGGTGATATTGATACGGTCGGACAATTCGACAGTGGTATCATACATAAATCGCCAAGGAGGGACCGGGTCACCCACACTGTGTATGAAGGTGTGGCACTTGATTCAACTACTCAGTTGTTTTGAAAGCAGCTCACATTCCTGGGCGATTGAACATTCTGGCCGATGCGTTGTCTCACAGACAGATAATTCTGCCAACAGAATGGTCTCTCAACCCTCCAGTTCTACGAAGGATCTTCGAGCATTGGAGCAAACCGAACGTGGACTTGTTCGCCACAAAGGAAAATGCTCACATCATGAATTATGTCTCGCCGAATCCAGATCCAAATGCCGTCAATACAGATAAGCTGGAGAGGGTTGCATGCGTACGTGTATCTACCCACCATCCTTCTACCGAAGAATTTATGTCAAAAAATCAATCTTTGAAATATCCCGACAAAGCGATCATTATACCAAATCTAACTAGGTTTGAGCATGATGCCAGTGCCTGGTGTCCAGTCCGTGCTTTGACCAAGTACAAAAAACGGACGGACTCTACGGTCAAATGATCGACATCTGCAGATCTGCCATAAGAAGCCATATTGTGCCGCATCCATGGATACTATCTCTCGTTGGGTAGTAGAATGCATTCAGACTACCCACGAGATTGCGACTGGGCACCAGGTGCAATGTGCTAGGGCTCACGATGTTAGAGGAATAGCTGCCTCGACGGCCCTATTCAATGGTGTCCCATTAGAGGACATCATGGCCGTTGCACACTGGCACTGTGAGTCCTCTTTCACGGATTACTATATGAGGAACATGTCAGACTCCGCCAATCCACTCGCTTCAGCTATTTTGAAACGATAGTCTAGTGGCCACACTCCTCATGACCTTTTGGTAACTTTGAAAAGCATAAGTAGTTTAGAACAGACATGGGCAGGCGAGAGGAATTCAACCGTATGTGATACGTTTGGTCGAAAGTGTGTTGGTTGGTAGCGCCACGTCTGGAATCCAAGATTCATGAGGAAATTCAAGTTTAACTGTTTTTTGTATCATGTTTATATATTATGAGCATTCATCATATATAGTCATGCTTATTCCCAGGCTTATGTGTGTCAGGCGAGAGGCATGTTCGCTAGTTCTCTCCCATTTTAGAAAAAAAGGAGGAGGGGTGGGGTGGGGCGGTGATGCGAATGTAATTCGGTCCCAACTTGTCGGTCCTTCTAGGTCTCTGTGTGACAAGTTTAAGTCTAAGTTCTTTCTGTAGGGGCAAAAGAGGCTTTGTACGCCTTGCCCCTTCCCACCAGGTTACTGACTAAATCTGGTGTTATCAATAAGTAATGCAGTAGTAACTATTGATCGAAGGAGAATGAAAGAAATTTCAATTTCCCTTTCTCCGAGATCTAACAATACTTACCATTACATTACGGAGCCTGCCCCCCTGCCCCACGGAGGTAAGCCATGATTTGTCTCTTGTTTGGTAGCCATGTAAACAATATGGCGTCTCTGGCAGGCGGGTACACGTTTCGAGGAGCTGGTCGAGCTGTCTAAATCTAAATTCCTAGTGCACAGCTTCAGTTGAGCTGTTATTCAATAAGTAATGCAATGATAAGTATTGGTAGATCTCGGAGAAATGGAAATTGAAATTTCCTTCATTCTTGCTAAAAAACTATTTCTTCAAATGCCTTGATCTATATAATACTTCCATTTTGAATTTTATTTTCACATATACTTATATAAGCTTGATAGGATTACACTTGATTGTAATTGACAATAGTGTCTCCAAAAAATATTTGGGCCCGCCATGGCCGGAAACAGGAAATCCTGATTGGAGCCTACTTTCCTAAAAATTAAATGGATTTATGTCATCATCATCATCATCATCATCATCATCATCATCATCATTTCCTCTTGTTTCTTCTTCTTCATCTTTTTCTTCTTCTCTACCAATTATCATTGCATCTAACATTTCGGCGAGAGCTTACTAGTATATTCCTTCTAAAATTGCTATGATATTGAATTGGGACAAGCTGTCTCTAAGTCGATCTGTCAATTTTTGTCAACCTTTCTTACAAAGCTGCTATGTACTATCTATATCGTCAATTAGTTAATTCCTTCTGTCAATCTTTTTACATTTCTTACAAGGCCACATGTGTAGAAATAATAGTGCGTCTGACTTGTTCCTTTAACATCCAATTATGATATTGAAATGTTATTTGTAGTATATGTGCTTTTACCTAGTACTATTCCAACGCATACAGACACTGACATGGGTGTGATCATCTCTCCATTCGATTTGGCCGTTATCACCGATATTGGAATGCGTCTATTTATATTGGATTACTTCTGTAACTCCTACGTCTACTCTTGTTATTATCCTTCAATTCAATGGACGTTTCCGGTTTTAGCTATGGCCCGCCCATCTGTAGCTAAGCTCCACCCACAACTCTCTCGTGTTGGGATCGACCGATCTCTGAACATCCTGACTATCAATTTCCAAAAAAACACACAGGTAAGCTGTGGAATATTTTGAAACTAATTTGACCGGGTGATGTTGCTGGCTAAGGCAGCAACAGCGCCCAGTCAAATTAGTTTCAAAATATTCAACAGCATGTTTATTAAATAGGAAAGAATTACAAAAGCATACAATTCATACATGTGTCGGACCATTTAATATTTAATGACGGTCTATATGGAACCCTTTATGAAGTAATGATTGTGACATCATCATATACGCATTGAGCTGATTATGACGTCATACGAGGTCAGCTGATGGATGGATACTCTGGAAAGGTTGCAGTTATTGCACACAACTTCTGAGGCGATGTCTTATTGGTCAAAGCATCCAACAGTTACATTAGAATTCCAATGCGATCAACCACATTAATAACATTCTCCAAAACTGCTGAAGCAAGACATTTTTAAAATTCAGGGTGTTCTAACAGTAATGTCTATTTAAAAACATTGTGAAGTCAAAAGGTCAAATGTGGCGGTTAATACGGTAAGGTTCATAAATAAGTTAACATGTTTCCCAACAAAAACAGAAACATGTTAGTTAGTTAGTACAATTTCGAACACGATGCGCGAAATTCTTTGTTGAATATGATAGACCTAATTTAATTTGGCAGCCATTGCTGCCTTATTCAACAGTAAGTTTTATTTTGTTTTGGATGTATGTTAAATTATTTCTTGACTGTACTGTATTGGAACTTGTTAATTGTCCTATCATTCATATGTGTCTTGAACAAAACAAATGCTATCCAATGTTTGTATTATCTCCCTTTTATGGATGTGCGGTATAAGCGTCTTGCACTTGTAAGCATGTCTAGCTAAAGAAGTTATTGGTTTCATTGGCGTCCATCGAGTCCCTGATACCAGGTCCCATTCACGCCATATCTAGGCTGGTTTTATTTCAGTTTATTATTGGTAACTTCCCCAGCTTTTACACTGGTACCCATTTATACTCCTGGGCGCAGAGAGGCAAGAGGCAAAGGAGAGTGCCCATGTTTCCAACGACGGTTAGATAGTGCACAGCTCAGGCGCGAACCGGGTTCTCCGGTTAAGTAGTCCTGGGTTCTAGCCCCTACACCAAGCCGCCGCCTCCCAATGATCAGATGGACGAACCACAAGCCCGGTTTCTTTGAGACTCATCCAGTCAGTACTCTTTGACATGTCTAGCGGTTCATGAGAACCATATTCATATACACATCGCAACCAAGCAAACGAGCAGTCCACTTAGAGAGAATTATTATATAAACGAAGGCTTTTAGCTCATGCTATATTAGCAATATGAACTTGGTAATTAATGTAGCGAAGTATCTCTCTCTCTCTCTCTCTCTCTCTCTCTCTCTCTCTCTCGCTCGCTCTCTCTCTCTCTCTCTCTCTCTCTCTCTCGCTCTTTCTCTTTCTCTCTCTCTCTCTCTCGCTCGCTCTCTCTCTCTCTCTCTCGCTCTTTCTCTTTCTCTCTCTCTCTCTCTCTCTCTCTCTCTCTCTCTCTCTCTCTCTCTCTCTATCTCTCTCGCTCTCTCTCTCTCTCTATACATATATATATATATATATATATATATATATATATATATATATATATATATATATATATATATATATATATATATATATATATATATATATATATATATATATATATATATATATATATATATATATATATATATATATATATATATCACTGGGCGTGGATATCCATGATGTAGACCCAGGAGGTAGGTAACCACGACCATTGTGGTGAAAGCTCTATTGTGACGTATTATAACTCCGTCATGAAGCAGGATATGTGCGCCTTGTGTTTGAATTGTATGTCTTTGATGAATTTGCAATTTAATAAATATTCTGATGAATATTTCGAAACTAGGCAGCAACAACACATACAATGTGGGCCAGAGCTTATCTATAAATGTGCAGGACGTGGCTAGAAATGGAACATTCCATTGCAAGATTAGACTTTGAAATGTTCGCATTGTATAATAAATGTATGCATAGAAGATGTATAAAGTATCCTGTTGACTGGCTTAAATTTGAGCCAATCCTGTCACCCAGCAGCACGGGAAGATGAATGTAATTTTAAAAGTTTTATATATTTATATTTAGGGATCCACTAATGGGTTTCTATGAAGTGTCCTACATGTGGTATGGTGGCATTGCCGCAACTACCTGCATAATTGTGGGCCTCATTGTCAGCTTTCTGACAGGTAATTTCCATTATCACTACCGCCACCGCTACCACAGCCACGACAGTCAAACTCTTAGCTGCAGCCACAACAACAACTGCAACCACTGCCACCGCCACCGCGCCAAGCCGCGGTTGCCATCACCGCTACTATCGCCTCCGCCGCCACCACCACCACCACCACCACCACCACCACCACCACCACCACCACCACCACCACCACCACCACCACCACCACCACCACCACCACCACCACCACCACCACCAACAGCAACAACAACAACAACAACAACAACAACACAACTACCACCACCACAACCACGGCCACCACCAGCCCACCGCTACAAGCACCAGTTCTCCCGCTACTGCTGCTGCTGCGACTGCTGCTGCTGCTGCTGCTGCTGCTGCTGCTGCTGCTGCTGCTGCTGCTATTGTTACTGCTACTTCCGTTAATGTGACTGCCTCAACCACAAACACAACTACAACCACTGCCACAGCCACCGCGGCCGCCAGTGTGTCCGCCACCGCCACCACCGCCGCCACAATCACGCCCTCCACAACCACCACCATCATCACCACCACCACCACCACCATCATAACCACCATAGCAGTCACCACAACACTGCTGCTGCTTCCGCTACTGCTAGTGTTACTACTACTACTACTACTACTACTACTACTACTACTACTACTACTACTACTACTACTACTACTACTACTACTATCGCTGCTGCTGCTGCTACTGCAGCTCATGCTACTGCTACTACTACTGGTACTGGTACTGCTACTGCTACTGCTACTGCTACTGCTACTTCTACTGCCACTGCTACTGCCACTACCACTGCCACTACAACAACTACTCCTACTGCTGCTGTTACTACTACTGCTACTGTTACAACTGAGCAGTTCCGTGGTGACGGACGCACACTTTGGGAACTCTAATTTGATATTTCGAAAATATAGTAAGGTAAGGAAAGATGTAAGATATTCAATTTGTGGAGGCTTGTTCTCAGTAATAATTCATACAAATATATATATATATATACCATAGCAGTCACCACAACACTGCTACCACCGCCACCACAACTACCAGCTCCACTGCTGCTGCTTCCGCTACTGCTAGTGTTACTACTACTACTACTACTACTACTACTACTACTACTACTACTACTACTACTACTACTACTACTACTACTACTACTACTACTACTGGTACTGCTACTGCTACTGCTACTGCTACTGCTACTGATACTGATACTTCTACTGCCACTGCTACTGCCACTACCACTGCCACTACAACAACTACTCCTACTGCTGCTGTTATTACTACTGCTACTGTTACTACTGAGCAGTTCCGTGGTGACGGACGTACACTTTGGGAACTTTAATTTGATATTTCGAAAATATAGTAAGGTAAGGAAAGATATATATATATATATATATATATATATATATATATATATATATATATATATATATATATATATATATATAGATATGGATCATATGTTTGGTCTTAGATTTTATGTGGTTCTTAAGCACTCTGACGAATGCACGCAGCGAAATTGGTATTAGCCAGTAATTCTCCGTGATTTAGGAATATTTTAAGTGGTGTAATCCATACTAATCCCTTCATCAGACACTGGAGGGCAACACAAGTGGCCATACAAGGTGAAAGTTTAAGCTGGTTTCTTGAGGTAATGCTTTTACGGCGTGACGGACGTACACAATTTGCGTGACGGACGTACAAGTCCAAACTTTGGGAGGTATGCATATTAAATATCCATATTATATGTGAATTAATTTAATACCACTATTCAGATATATTGACATCTTTAATTAAGGACTGCTTGCTCCTGAAAAGTGAAAACAGAGCACAATGTACATGTGGATCTAGGAACTATTTGTCCGAACTATGTTAAGAATGTTCCGAACCTGTAATATTGTGAAAATTCCAATTATGGACCATACACCTTTCGTATTTCAAGTTCCTTATGTACAAGGGACATCAGAATGTTATTACCACTCTAGAAGCAAACAAAGAATCCATAAGTGGCCACATGAATCCACACTCGTTGGAAGATTGTATTTCCTCATTAGGACAGTGTCTTGTAAAAATGCTGTCCACTGTAGCCTGCCACTTCTGTTAGCAGTTCCTGTATATCATAATAACTTCATCATGGACACACTCTCTGCAATCCCGCCTATATATATATATATATATATATATATATATATATATATATATATATATATATATATATATATATATATATATATATATATATATATATACCTGGTCAGCATACATGTACATGTACATGTATGTGGTAATATACCATTGGTTAAGAGGAAATTGCAATGTTGTGAAGTAGTAGATAAATTAAGGCTGCCAAAACAGAGGCTGGCAGTTAGAACAGAGATACGTTCGGCCATTTCTTGCTGTACAGTAATTATGCACATATATTCTTGTCCCGAGAAAATATGCGATGCGCCTTAAACTAACGCTTAAAACACTATCTCGCTGCTGTTATCTGTTAGATGTAATATGCCAGTTATCAATAGGTCTGCGGCAAAGAACTAGATATAACGTCTTATCTAGATGGTGTTATATAGTGATTGAATGTCAGTGTACTGTCTGTCTGTCTGTCTGTCTGTCTGTCTGTCTGTCTGTCTGTCTGTCTGTCTGTCTGTCTGTCTGTCTGTCTGTCTGTCTGTCTGTCTGTCTGTCTGTCTGTCTGTCTGTCTGTCTGTCTGTCTGTCTCCCCCCCCGCCCCCAGGCCGGCCCCCACCAGCATATGATACCAAAAAATCCCTATATTAGAGACCCGCAACTGGATAGGTACACACATCTGTTATGGACATTGATGAAGTACTTCAAAATTTGGCGAGATTGTTGCAGACACAAAGGGCCTGTGTCAGTGCCCGTAGTGACTAGCACCTCGAGTATCCGTATGATGCAAGTTTGAGCCGTCATGCTTATTATGTGATCTTAAACGGCAAGTTGAAAACCCCTGACTTCTTCACCTTGGGTAGTTGGAGGCTGACGGCAGCACGCGTTGTACCATCCACCGTTATATGGCTCAGGTCGAGGGTGCCCACCTTGAGATTCTCCCAATCTTGTTGGAATGAGCCCCGTGGTTTCAGGAGCTCATTAGCCAGGTCCTGTGCGTAGGACTCGGCCATAACCTTGATGGCCCCGGCCTCATCGACTCTGAGCATATCACTGCCCTGTCTTTGATGCCCATCCCCTTGTATACAGTCTTGGCCATGTTGATGGCTGATTGCCCTACCGTGTCAGTGTTTCTGATGAGATCTCTGGCTGGCATGGTACCTCAGATCTCTCGAGGTTCTCCCTTCTCATCGAAGTCTAGGAAGGAGATAGGGACAACAGTGTCCTCTGAACCGAGGCGTGCCTCGCCAAAGTGAGCGAAATCACCTAGCTCTTTGCTCTCTAGGTCTGTGAGTGACAAGACATTGTTGGTGTATACATATGTCTTAAACCTAGTCATATCCCCAATGGAATAGGTGGGCATAGGTAGACCATGCGGTGGGCCAAGGAAATAAGTAGCAATGCTCCGGAGGTTGTGTGTGGGATAAAGTATTTCCAGGCATCTGGGTGGTCTTGCTTGATGCCGTTTATGTGCATATTCTGCAACCTTCTCTCCGGGCTCGGAGTCTGGATCGAATGAGAATGTTGCTGTCTTCCGATGACCGATCTTTTGGGGTGTTTGATAGGGGAAGCCTGAGTAGTCTCGTCTCGGGTCACCATGCCTAACACCTAGACCGCTGTTGTCTCCACCATGGAAACGATAGTCTGAGTGGACGTTGAAGCCTTGCTGAAGTCTACTGGCTGCTGAGAGGCTGTAGCTAGCAGTGCCGACAGACGGTTGCATATCGAAATCATTCGTATCAGGCAGGCTTGCACCCAGCTCATGGAGGATTCATCTCACCGTGTAGTACGCATGGAATCTGAGACAGCTGGCAATAAGCACAGCTTCGGGGGTACCAGAATAGGAGTGCAGCAAACCAGCAGCGACCCCGCATCCTGCTGTGGCACACCACACAGCACAGTTCAGATGTTGGTTCCAGAACGAGATTCGGGCCTGCCATCCAGGTAAGTGCTTTATCCGCATCCTTGATGGTGATTGCAAGGTTGGTCAGGAGTCGTGGATTGATTGAGAAGCTGATGCGGGACTGCCCGTCGACTGTGATCGAAATAGGTGTTAGGTCCGGTATGTCATCCAGAAGACCACGTAGTCCAGCTCTCGACTGGGTCTAGAGTGTACCAAGGAGGGGCAGTTGGCGCTGGTCGATTGTTGTGAGGTTTGTCGGGAAGGCCATCTATAGTAGTCATCTTAATGCCGATGTTCCAGCCGTGCACACAACATACTATTTGGCACCATAGAGATCTTTGACGTGGCCTCTCCGCAGTATCTCGTTTTTTAACTCCTCCATGTCCACCCGTCCGCTGGAGCCTTTGAGGTATTGCTGGCACACTTTGGGTTTCTCTGTGTAGTACAGGGTTTGAAGCTTCAATATATGGTGGTACTCTTCATCACTGACCTGCCCATCCTCGAGAGCTTTGCTGACAGACTCGTCGATAACCCGTAGGCTGATCTGTGCCAGTGTTACATACTTAGCATGCTTCTCCAGCTTCCTGGTGATCTGACGCTGTCCAAACGCTAAGCCGGTGGCCAGGACAGTAGCAGCACGGGTCACACCACCCAGCGGGATAGCACCGACAGCACCACCCCTGTAGCGAGGGTGGCAATGACGACCACAACAGCACTGGCTCCAATCACACCCACTGCTTTGGTTGTGCGTGCTAGATGGTTGTAGGCTGTTTTATATCGCCTGCGTGTTCTGTGGTACCTTTCTGTCTCGTGGACGAGATTCTGTCTGATGGTGTCAATCTTCTGGAGTCACCAGCCGTGGACTGTACCACCCTCCTCAGCTGCCAGGGTGGGATATAGTTCAGGCTGCTTTTGCCACTTCGATTTAGGCATGGTATACCTAGTTCTTAAACTCGTGCCAACGCATGTAGGATCTGCTGATGAGTCATTGTGGGATTCATCTTGGAGAGCCTGGCGAACCGAACAAGCTTGTTGGTGTGGAGACATACCTCCCTCAAACACCCCTCATCCAGTATAATGTCAGGGGTCAGTTGCTTTCGCAGCCATGACATCTGGAACTTCACTTTGTCACTCTGATAGTACGCCCGCCATGGAATTTCTTGGATTTATACTCCTGCACCCTCTCCTACTCCCACTGCAAGACTTCTACCGACTCATCACACTCGTCATCCAAGTAATCATACATATTTGGCCCTATGACGCTCTCCTCCTGCCGGATGAGGCTCTCCCATTCTTGGACAGGGTTGTAATCCATTCGTCTCCTTGCCTCTCTGACGTTCTGTTCATACCAGCTCACCCACCGCAGTTGCTCGCCTTCTTGTCGACAACGCATTTCCTGTACCACTATATCTACTATCCTGGAGAAGGTATGTGGCTGCTCCTCTATCTCCTTTTTCAACTTCTCGGTGAATGCCTGATAGGTCTGCTATGATATCATGATGATAGGTCAATAAGTAGTAGCAGCGTAAACTCTAATTGGGCATCCGACAGACCATCCATACCGGCACATAGACTAATGGTGGCGCTGTCAGACAGGTGATTTACGTTGGTGAACATGTTGGGGCTGATCGCTTTCCACAGTTTGCTGGTGGCTCCTGGCAGATATTCTATCATGTTTAACCCTACTTCAGTCAGTGAGCTGTGGTAAGTACTTCCCAGTGGTGGACGTAACACACTGGCGTGTATGTACGTGGTGGAATGCTAAGCTACCTTGAAGAGAACCAATTCTATGTGATACTGAACCGCACATCTACCAACTAGAGATGGTCTAACGACATTCTCCACGTTTTGGAGTAGCAATCGGACAATCGGCATGGCTATACACTCCGTTTAAACCATATATATATATATATATATATGTATATACACACTCAATGGAGCCCATATTTGCTCACTCAACCAGTCTAGCTAATCTCGTGGACGTGTACGACGTTGATGCCGTCACGGTTAAGGGAAGCGATGGCAAGTCGTTCGTCCTCCAATATAGAGCAGACTCCAAGACATTCTCCCTCCATCCCGTCGGTGGAGATTGTGTAGAGCCGCTCACTGACCTAAAGGATATCTCGAAGGAACGTCTGGGTCGAGAGAGGGATGAGGACAAAATAGTGTTCCGCTATGACTTCCCGAAGAAGAAGTTCCTCCTCCACCCCTGATAGAGCAGTCACTGGACAAGGTTGAGGATGTTAACACTTTGGACACTGATCTCAGCTTTCATGTGTTAGAGCCGACTGTGAAGCATGCCCCACAGATGCTACATGCTGGTGTTTTGTTGACCCTGGCGAAACAGCTGCAGGTAGTTTTCGAAAAGAGCACGGTGTGGTACCACGCTGGACCTGGTGGTAATTGGCAAGGATGGGTGCCACTATATATACCTCCAGCGGTTATTGGCCTAGAGGTCACGCCCCTCTCTACTGTTGTGAAGAAAGATGGCACGGTCCAGAGGCTCTGTAACAGGGGGACATCTTTCCTTACCTATATAGGAGATGATACAACCCTAGTTGCAGTGGGTCATTGGAGTGGGGTCACTTGAGGAAATCTCCTGCTGTGTCACCCCTTTGATGGACCAGTGGAAGCTATCAATATTCAGGATGGTGTTTTACGGGTTGAGGGTAGGTCACGCTCATCGAAGGCGAAGGGTTCAGTGAAGCTGCTCGAGCGTGTCGAGCTCACAAGTCCGCAAACAACACCCATTGTGCTAGAGCTGCGGCTTCTAGCTGGTGGTAAAGTGAAGAAGCTAAGACCTGCCCCAGATGGGATGGAGATTGGCATTGAGGCCAGCACAGGGCTCTATCTGACACAGATATTTCTAGAGGGGTTCACCTTGTTCGGTTTAACCCTCCATGCATAGGATATTGGTTATATTACTGCTCATACATGTGGTGGCCCCCTTGATATTAGATGCCAAGTGGATCCACTTCCGAGACGAACCTCAGTACAGTCCCTTCCAGGAAATTGAGTCTGTCTGCCATTTCTGTGGTGTAGAAAGGTCTGGACGTGGTTGTCTGCAGCCGATGCGGCACCAGATCATATTTGTCACTTGTGGACATTCCAGAGGTTTCCATGGTGCAGATGGTAGCGTTCTGCCAAGTGAGCATTGCCAAGGTAGCTGGAAGGGCCTGTGGGTAACCCACTCATGCCGATGTGACACTGGTCGCGACTACGTGTTTGTCTGAGTAGCCTCGTCGAGATGATCTTGTTCTAACTCGATAGCATCACTGTAGACCGACCACCCAGGTCATGTAAATACTTCCATAATTCCGTTAATGCCATTTCTGGATAGTTCTTAACTCCTGTATTGTTGGTGGATTTCGGGAGAGTAACTCGTCTATTACTGTTGGGATTATTAGGTCAGGAGAAGCTCTCCAGGACTCAGGCGATCTATTTGCATAGTCGACCAGGTCATGTAATGATCTTGCCAACTCTTCCCGCCGTGCCGCACAGGCTATAGCATGCATGTAACTCCATAGTTCTTCGGTGCAACTCATGGTACACAACGTTGATCAGATTCGTCTCTGGAAGATTAGACCCTGTAGTGTGTGGTTGATCACAGGTGATCGGTACCATGTAGAATGTGTGTCTCTAAATGGGCATTCGGACCATGTAATATGTGGATGCTCACAGGTGATCGGTATACCACTAAGGAGGTGTCTCTTTAAATGAGTGTTCGGACGGGTTGCTGCAATGTTATCACGCCTCTTTTCTGACAGCCCACCTCCCTCCTGTAGCCGCTGATCAGCAATCCTCTGTTCTAACAATCTTCTGTTCTAGCAGCCTTAATTTATCTACTAACTGTGGTCACTGATGCATCGTCCAATATGTCCAAGCTCTAGAATATAACTCTTTTACCTCGTTTGATTGGCACTAAAGAGTGAAATCTATTTAATCAGATATTTCTCCGATCATCACAAGTTTGGTCTCTGCCTTTTGGAACTATACACAATAAAAGGTATTTTATGCTCCTTCCCAATCTGCATCTGATTTTTAAATCCCCCAATGCATAGATTTGGAAATGAACTTGCAGTCAGAGGCAAAGAAAACATGAATAATTGAATGTAGCCTTTCTCAAGTAGACCTTAGTGATTCTCGGTATGAATTGAACCATGAAAGAAATGACAATTGTACTCAAAAATAAGGAAGGCTTTCTTGAATAATGCGGGCGGACTCGTTTACCTTTGCAATAATGTATGCCTGTCCTCTCCTCACACATATGCCACCCATCTAACCCCCCTTTACCATGTGCTTATAGTAATTCCTTGTAACACTTGAATTTTTACATTGATTTTGTTCCCACAACAAGCACTCGTACAAGTTTGAGAACAAGCTTTGCCTGAATTGTACGGTTGAACATTCACTAAAGATGCTGAGTATTCTGATGGATTGAAGCTTTGCTTTTACCAGCTTCAAGAGGAATTCCATAAAATCTGGTGTAGACACTGTTTCCTGTTTTAAAAAGTCAGACCCTGATAGAAAACTGTTCTTTGTATATGCCGTAATGCAAATTTATGTTGTGAAATAATGACTTGCAAATCTCTTTAGTGGACTTACTGCATCTTACTGATTTGCTATGCTGTATCTTTTTGATTCGCTATGCTGTATCTTATTGATTTGCTATGCTGTATCATATTGATTTGCTATGCTGCATTTTCTGGATACATTATAGATATGATGAGTTTGTAGGTTATAACTATGAATCGTTGAGTACCGGTAATCCATATTTTCATGATCATTCTTTAAATGACATTGTGTATATGTAATTACCTTTGACTACACTGAACAATCCTAAATGTCTCTCTAAATGTCTAGGTTAATTGCAGCAAAGTCAAATTATAGATTTAGTCTTATAACTTATAATATCTCTACCATGGTGTTAATTGTATGCATTGTACATGTACGTATAGCTCTTTCCGGGCATTATACATCTCAGTTATAATTCCCGCTAGACACATTTGATGACAGATTTATACATTTAGTAGAAACAAGATGGGTAAACACTATTATTTACACAAACTAGTAATTTTGCCACATTATAATGTATGCTCTATATAATTTATCTGTCGAGAACTGAAAATACTTTTCTGAATACTTCGATGTAAACCTATATAAACTCATCAACTGTTATGAACAGTTCAGTACATCTGTGATATTAATCATGTTGGAGCTGGGTGACACTCCACTGTGATTGAAGATTAAGCTGGTAGCATAGTTAAACTAAGATCTTGAACTTGTACACTGTAATATGGCAATGTAATGGATAGAAACAGTCTGATTTTGTGACGGATGTACGTGACGGATGTACAAAAGATATGTACGTCCGGCACATGCATTGTGGCTCTAATATTAAAGGTGCATATTCACAGTAAAATTTCTGAAATTTAAATTGTTTAAATTATACACTTTTATAGGCTTAAACTGTGAGCCTATATGTAATGAAACGAAATAAATCTTAACATATGACGATTCCATTCCATATAAATTATAATTTTTTAAGTTGCGAAATTGAAATAGAGGCCCGTGCCTCTATTTCAATTTCGCAACTTATATTAATTTCTATGGAATGGAATCATCATATGTTAAGATTTATTTTGTTTCGTTACACATAGGCAAATACTTTAAGCTTATAAAAGTAGGCAATCTTAACAGTTTTATTTCCAATCATTCTGGTGTGAATATGCATCTTTAATAATATATTGCAAATATTTTGCAGGATCATTGCTTACAGAGAGCTTATTTATACTATAAATTTAAGTTAAAATATTTCCAGAATTTATTTCAATTTTGAAAAAAATTTGTATTTTTTGTGACGGACGTAATCTCTCGTAGTAAAGCTTTCAGCAGAACAGAAAGCGCTGCGATTGCGCATCTATCAAAGTGGCCAAAGTGTAGATCGCACCAAACTACGCCAGGAACGCAATAACATACTGCGCCACATTAGTGAACGCTTAAAAGATCTTGCTATCCAGCAAGCAGACTCCCTAGCAGTTGAAATCACTGCCACGGATGACTGCCACACAATATTTCGGGCAGCCCGAGCACTGAGAGTTACTGACTACACACTACCACTCATTGTACACAACGCTGAAGGGTACTTTATCGGGACTGACCAGAGCAAAGCCGAGACAATTCGAGAATGGTTCAAGGAACAGTTAACTGACCACGATGATAAGCCCTTGCACCCATTCTCAGGAGACCCCCAGGCCATTAATAACACCAATTAATACAGCAGACGTTGAGAAGGCACTCAAAGCCCTGAAAATTGGCGCGCATCTGGACCTGATGGCATGAGCAATGAACTAGATCAAAGATGCCCTTGGTAAAAATGGACTACGTTTATACAGTGCAACCTGGGTATCCTTAATGATGTATAACAGCTGGGCAGCTCCAGAGGCGGCCCTAGGCAAACTTGACGCCTGTCACCGCAACCACCTACGCATCATCACTGGACACCGATGGCCAGACAGCATAATTTCCAATGATGCACTATACAAGGTGTGTAATATGTCGCCGCTGTCTGTAAAAGTCGTCCAGCAAAGATGGTCCATGTTTGGCCAAGTGCTAAGGATGCCAGAAGACACACCAGCACAGAGAGCCTTGAATTCGCCCTACTCGGAGCCAGCAAATGCAGAGCCAGGAGAGGACGGCATTGCATAAATTTGCTAAGCATGCTACGAGCTGACCGCTGTAAAGCAGGATTAGGTACACTCAACTCAAGAATGGACCTGAGGAAGCTAAGGATTTTGACTGAGGACAAGACACAGGGGCAAAAGTGAAGAAGGACTGATTGCAGCTGAATGATGTTTCTACTACTACAGCCGCAGAATACAGTAATCATACATACATACGTAATCTTGAAGGAATGCTAGAAGAATATTTGAAATCAAACTTTAAAGGTTTTTTATAAGCTGTTACATCAAAACACAGGGTCCAATCCAATGAAATAATTAGTTCAAGAAAAGTTCCTTAAACAACATACATTTTTTCCCCATATATTTTTTATCCTAAAAGAATTTTTTTAAATGCTATGAGGGTACCCTTAAAGAAATAATGTAACTCCATAGGTATTAAGGATATCAATAAACTGAAAACATTTTCCGAAACTAGGGCATTGAAAACGAACAATTTTCAGTTGTTATGGCTCTGGTTTCACTTTTCACGGAATTGCTCTACTATTACTGTTTTTCTTTTTTTTTTTGAAAATCCGACGCTGACGCAGTCGGACACACTTCACGGAGGGACTCCTTTAAAAAAGGCTTGCAAAGCCCCATAAAAATCTGGTTAAATAGCAGGCTTTATTAACAGTATATGAATAACAATAAAACTTAACATATCAAAACAGTGCAAGCTAAAATACTCTATTATCATATACCACAACCGTGGCATAACTACATAGAAAACACAATTAATAAAGAGCTGATAACATAACATAATTCAACAAAGCCATTACTATTTGCACGCCCAAATGGCGAGCATAGCTAACCAACAAGTGGTAAAGCGACTCATCAATAATTAGCAGTACGCTACCCCTACTCATTGACGCCATTGAGCCAATTCATGACCGGCAGGCTAAGTAGATCATATGTAGTTTAACGTAGCACACTATATAGTTGTAGGGCCAAATAGCGAGTGCAGCTCGCCAACAAGTGGCAAGACGTCAATAAGTAACAAAGTGTCACTCATTGACGGCAGTTAGCCGATTCTTAAATGCCCGGCGGACGTAATAGCCCTTATGTAATATAATGCACAAAACAAAAGTATACAAACTATGACTACATAGATGGCGCTTTGGGTTCACATTGAAACTTTGCTTCATTGTAAGTTTTTGCAAATTACCCTGGAACAAATACACCTACAGTAAACATTTACAACAGGATGCTAATTGTATATATGTAAGATGTCATACTCTGTTAACCTAATGAACTCGAAAGTCGGATCACCTCCAGAATATTGACGTGATGCTCATTTGATATTTAAATATCCCAATTCCCAAGGTTAGGTTATTCGTCAAAATTATCATCTCCTAAGACATTAAAATTTTAAAATAAAGTCAATTAAATAAAATAAAATACCATATGTTTTCATTGATACTAGGCCAGTTTTGCACCAACCATCTTTAAATCTACTTTCTTTACCATGTTCCACTAGCCTGTAAAATTCACAATGAATGCAGTTTATCAACAATGATCGAAATATGTCTTGTATGGCTCTTTGGTGGTTGTTTCCAATGTTTTATCTCTGGCCTCTGAATACCGATGCTTCCAAATGGCCCACACTCCAACAGATAACAGGGTTACTAAAAATTCTTTCTCCTTGCTATTAATGATTCGTCCGATAGTTGAGCAATCTTTGAACATAATTGTTTCATCTATTAATTTCACATATTTGATTCCAAATTTGGCTAGGAGCATATTGATATATACCCAAAAGCATGTAGCTATACACCACTGTGTAAACAGATGGTCTATTGTTTCTTCTTCAGTATTACATAATAAACACCGGTCTGTACTTGTTATTTTGCACATATAAGTCAGATGGCCAACCCATAGGCTTCGATGGAGTAATCGCCATGCCAAGTCCTGTGCGTTTGGTGGTAGACAAGGTAGATGTATTGTTTTCCACGCATTTTTCCAGTTCTTTGGCGTGCATCCTGAAGTGTTCCAATGCCTAACTGCAATAGGACTCTGTCTCCGACTTTGCATTAGCATTCCATACCAGGCTCTAGATGCCATGTTGCATTTTATATGCTCTGACTTAAATACTAATGTTGGTTGCAACATATCTCTGTTGCCACGTGCTTCGGCAATTTGAACCATTCACCAGGTATTGCATTCTTTATTCTAAGAAATGAGCGTTGGGCATCAACATGCCTCATTGATGTTGCTCTTGCTACATCCTGCATCGCAATCCATTTGGGAGATTTTGTATTTACTAAATCACGTGAATATTGAATGCCATTTTTGGCCATAGAAGGCAAATATAATACAGCATCATTATCACGAATCGACTCATTGCCCCAAAGACGTTGCTCTAAGGCATCTTCCTAATAACTGGGTTGTGGCATTGATCGTGTAAATATCTTTAAAGCTTCGAGCTTTTCTTTATATACGTTTGGTATCTTCTGATGGCTAGGTGGCAGTTCATTGCACAAAAATAAACATTCTACTGGAAATGGATCTACGTGCCTTTGTAGAAGTGTCCTTGCAACACTTGACCAAGATGAGTTTGAAGTGAGTAACTTATTCAAGAATTTCAGTTTTAGAGAAGCACACTTTGCTAAAACATTAACCAAATCCAGGCCTCCGTCATGCTTTTCATTGGTGAGGATTGACTGCGATACTAAATGGGCTTTGTCCTCCCATAAGAAGGACAAAAGTAACGGCATATGAACTACAGAAGTGGTATACCACAGTCCACATAAAAGTAAATTATTAAGGACAAATGTGCTGCCAAATACAATTAGGCGACGTCGTTTCCAATTTACTAATGCACACTTTAGCTTGGATAGTTTTTCTTCCCAGTTTATTATTGCATTCTGTTCTCTACTAAAGTAAATACCCAAAATCTTTATGACATCATCTGACCAGTTAATATCCATAACATTGTCAGTTCTGTCCTTCCAAGCGCCCAAAAATAATCCCTTAGATTTGTCTCTATTGACCTTAAGCCCTGAAGCCTTTTGAAAATCTGATAATACTCCATTTAAAATCCTAAAATCTGAATTTTTACCTGCAAACACAATCGTATCATCTGCATATTGAGACACCTTTAGTAGCATTTCTACGCCATGCATACATATTCCTTGAAAATCATTACGTTGCCCCAATGTGGCCCCCAACGATTACATAGCTATGACGAATAGAAGCGGAGACAATTAGCAACCCTGTCTGACACCTCGTTCCAACACTATAGGATCAGATAGATGATTATTTACTAAATAGCAACTTGTTATATCAGTTTATAAAATATTGACCCATTTAATAAATCTGGAATCAACGCCAATATGGTCTTAAGACTTAAACAAGAAATCCCATTCAAGTCCGTCAAACGCCTTCTCGTTATCAAGTGCTATTATTGCTGTTGGGATGCAATCCTGTTCAACTAATTGAATAAGGTCTCGTATAAGCAATGTGTTGTTTACTATTGTTCTTCCTGGTACAGAGGACGTTTGATCATCATCAATTACTTCGCCTAGGACTGCGCCAAGTTTTAATGTTAGTGCCCGAGTAATAATCTTATAGTCTACACAGAGTAGAGAGATTGGTCTATAATTCTGTATTTTATTTCTGTCACCACTCTTGTATATAAGCCGAAAATATGCTTGGGCCATCGATGGAGGGAGCTTCCCTTGCTATCTGATATTTCTACTAATACTGGACCAAATATGTGCCAGAATGTTTGATAAAATTCGACTGGATGTCCGTCGCAGCCAGGAGACTTTTCTAACTTCATACCTTTGAGGGATTTTGTCAAATCATCAATTGTTAGTGATTGGTCACAACTTTCGCGACATGCATCTGGAAGTCTTTGCGTTATATTAGTTAAAATATCACTAGTTGCAGCTTCATCACTTCCCTCAGATTTATACAATGAGTTGTAAAACTTGGATACTGTTTCCATCATCTCTGCATTTGAGGACACTGATACACCATCATTAGTCTTCAGTGAGCGCATTCATTTCTCTATACCTCTTGCTTTTTCCAAGTTACAAAAGCAACGTGTAGGCTTTTCACCCTCGGTGTGCATTTGTGCGCTTGTCCTTATTTTGGCCCATCAAACTGATATTGCTCTATTTCATTTAGTCTACCTTTTAATTCAACTAATAGTCCGTAATAATTATATTCGCCATCATTAATTTTCTTATTAATTTTACACACCGACCTCTGAAGCGCCTTTTTACGCTTTCGCATTTCTCGTGCTTTCCTGATGGAATACTGCCTTGAAATATGTTTCAGGTCGGATTTAACATCCTCCCACCAGTCTGTTATACATTCATACAAACTTCTCTTTTCATCCCAATGCCTCCAACAATTTCTACACATTTGCGATAGCAACTATCTCGTAACAACGCTACATTGAGTTTCCAAAATCCATCTCTTCGTTTGATCCAGTCAGCATTGTCTAATGTGATGGAAAACATATTATGATCAGAGGAAGTTACTGGTTTTATGTTAGTTTTACACATGTTTTCAATGAGCGTTCTACATAGATCCTGTCCGATCTGGATGTTTTCTTTCCATCGATTGAAAACCAAGTAAAATCCCTGCCCTCTGGATTTTCAATCCGATAAGTGTGTAACAAGTTTTTATATTCACGGATGTGTTTCAAAATATTATGAGATGTGTCATTAAAATTAGACCTAGCGTCTGTCTTTAACTTCATCTAATATGCAATTAAATCACCGCCCATAATTAGGTTTTCACGCTTTCTGTCTTGAATAATTGTGGAAACATCCTTTAGAAATTCACCACACAATTGATTAGAGGTTGGCGCATAAAGGCACATCAAATTTAAAGTTGTGCTTGGTACATCAATTGATACACAAATCCATCGTCCATTTGTATCTGATGACGACGATATAACATCAACATAGTTGATACAGCGGGGCAGGATAAGAATGGCCACTCCCGCTCTATTATCTTGTGATAAAGAATAAAAAATCTGCCCTTTTGAAATATCTTTGAAAGATTCATACACTTCAGTTTTTTAAATTTTGGTCTCTTGTAGAAAAGCAATATCAACCCTCTCATTTGCTAATTCTTCAAGCAAGTGGCACTGCTTGAATTCGGTATTTAATCCTCTGCAATTGATGGTACAGATAATCATAATTTGTAAAATAATGTTTACAACCGCCATCATTAGATTAACTGGATTTGTTTTTTAGCTCGTTTCTTAGACCATTTACCTAATCTTCCTGCGAATTAAACGAAAACACTGATTTCTTTTTTCACAAGAGAGTTGATACTTACCACCCTGATTAATTTTGATATTTTCTAAATATCGACCTAGCTTCAATAATACTCAGAAATAAAAAGAAACCGCCCCCGCTGGGCAGGTTACACAACTGACAGTCCAGCGGTTGTGCAGCCCAAACTCGCACATGCGCGGGGCAGACTCATTCTATTCCAAAATATTGGCTGACCTAATTGCAACATAAAACGCCGATAGACCGCGCCTCTGTGAGGTGGTGAGGCAGGGATCGTTTCAGGGTGGCAAGTATCAACTCTCTCGTGAAAAAAGAAATCCGTGATTTCGTTTATTTCACATCAAGCGTATACCTACCACCCTGATACTTTATGATATAGCCAGAATTCGTAAGGGAATTCGGCGGGAGGGAGGCGAAGGTCAGAATACCGGCTCATCCCTGGAAGAGCAAGCTTTTGCTTTTGGAGCACAACACACATCTGAAATTGCGTATGTAAACACAATCAGGAAATGATTTGGACAACGGATAACACGACCGATGTTGAGAGTAATGACCGTTTCACATCCGCTCCCCCCCCCTCTTTTAAAGAGGGAGCGATGATCTCAATGTCCTATACGCGCTCTATGTACTCGTGCTAAAGTGCTATAAGACATCGGACGAAAGCTTCATTTCGTATACTCTCAGATGGAAACACAAAGAACACAAAACCATCACCGGTTTAGTAAGTAATATAAAAAACGTGACAAAAAATAACCATCACCAAATATAGGACTAACCTATTTTGACGAGATTCCCCTGTGATCACCGCTGGCGATTATAGGTACAGTACGGAAAAGCGGGGATCCCCCCCCCCCCCACACACACACACTAAATTGCACTGAGTGTGAGTCAACGGCCTTATGTACAATATTTACAAATTTATATACAGATTTAACGTTTATGTAAAATCGATAAGGCAAGTGGATTTGACGTGTCACATAGGTAATGATTTGTAAAACTAGACTCACAGTGCCATTGTGCTACTGACATAATGTCATCCACGGCACTCCGTTAAACACAGCCGTGGATGTCACTACGTCACGGACACTGTGAGCCTTGGGCATGTCAACTTGTTTACCCGTGGCAACTTTGTGGCAATGCTGGATGCATTCCACAATCCACCTAGAAATGGTATCTTTAGAAGCTCTCCCATGGGGATCAATGTAAGATAGCCATAAAGCACTAGGGTCCGTCCGCCATTCCTGTGTACATTGTTTAGAACACATTAATGCACGGACTGGACACCAAGCCTTTGAATTATGATCAAACCTAGACAAAGCGGCTAAAACTATAGGCTGACCATGATATTTTAAAGACTGGTTCTTCGCCATAAAGTTAACTCTAGGTAGCGGCTTAAGGCCTTCCCCTGTCATCACAAAACGGTCTGGCTCTGCTGACAAAGCATGTATTTGACTTCTTCATCTGGCTGAAGCTGCAGCAATCAGAAAAACTGTTTTAAGCATCAACATTTTCATGGAATTGGAGCTTAGTGGTTCAAAGGGGTTATCTGCTAATACTTGAAGTACTAACGATAAACGCCAAGACTGGATCACTGAAGGATTCCTTGGTCTTAGATTACCCATGCCTTTGATTAAAGTATTTAGATTACATACTTCATCACTTCCCCTAATGGCCAAGCAAGCGGTAACTGACATTAAAGCTGACTTGTATCCAGCAATAGAGTTAGGCTTGAGGCTATAGGCATAAAACAGGTGAGAGAGGAAATCGGCTACTACCTGAATAGATGCCTCCATTGGATTAATACATCTTTTTGAGCACCATTCAGCAAATCTGTTGATTTTATAATAATATGCTCTTGAGGTTGACCCCTTCTGGCTTTTGCCATAAACATGGCTGCTTGCTCAGAAAAACCCTCCTTAACTGCTGATTCCTTAACAACATCCACGCAGTCAATTGGAACCTTGACGGGTTGTTGTGCAAGGCCTTGGCCTGGAAGATTATGTTGTCCATCAGAGGCAGAGGAACAGGATTGCAGACCAGAAGGTCCAGCAGATCCGTATACCATGATCAGCTTGGCCAATTTGGAGCGATCAGAAGCACTTGTCATTCCTGCTGCCTGATTTTCTGGAGAACTTTTGGAATCAGGATTGCTGGCGGGAATGCGTATGCATACATTCCCTCCCAACTGATAGCTAACGCATCTATTGCGATAGCGTTCGGATCTGGAATTGGAGAGCCATGCGTCGTCATCTTCACATTCTTGTTCATTGCGAATAAATCTATGTTCGGCTTGCCGCAGTGGATGAACAGGCGTTCCGCCACACATTGATTTAGTTGCCATTCCGTGGGAAGAATGCTCATTCTTCGGCTCAATGAGTCTGCTAATAGGTTTAGCCTTCCCGGAATATGAACTGCTTTCAGGGAAATCCCATGATCTAGGCACCAGCAAAGCAGTTTCCACGTCATCATACAGAGACTGGGCGATTTTGTTCTGCCCTCGCGGTTTATGTAAGTCACTAATGTTGTATTTTCTGATCGAACCAGAACACTCTCGCCCTTAACCTTCTCTAGGAAGTGTTCCATGGGTAAGACTACTACTCGCATTTCCAGCAGATTGATATGTTCTCTTGATTGATACCGATTCCAAAGCCCTGATACTTTGTTTTCTTCCAGGCAAGCTCCCCATCCCTCGATTGATGCATCTGTGTACATCGTTAACTGAGGGGGGGGGGAGGTGACAACGTCACCCCCAGGAGATCTTCTCTCTTCATCCACCATTGAAGGTGGTGAATAAGAGGTTCCAATACTGACACCCTTGGGTCCAGGAAACGCGTACTCTGTGTCATGAGAAATAACTGGATCGGCCGCCGGCGTAAGGCTGCCTGAAGAATGACTGGTTCCAAAGAAACCATCAACCCCAACATTCTCAAGTAGACCCATGACAGGACATGACGGCTGTTGCACATTGACTGTATGACTGAGATGAGTATTTCCACTCTCTCTTGCGATGGATAAACATATCCTATCTCTAGATCGAAGAACATGCCCAGGTAAACAAACTTCTGGGATGGAGTCAGCTCTGGCTTTTGAAAGTTGATTATCCAGCCTAGATCTGTAAGAGTTTTCAAAACTATCTCCAGATTTGCTGATAGACTTTCGTTAGTGTGTGCCTTAAACAGCCAGTCGTCTATGTACGTGTGGATTGCTATGTGTCTCCTGCGGAGGTATGCCGTCATAACTTGGACCACTCAAGTGAAGCCCGAGGAGCCGTCGATATACCAAATGGGAGAACCCTGAATTCTCATTGGCGGCCCTGAAATGCAAATCTCAGGAACTGACGAAAGCTCTTCGCAATGGGAATGTGAAAATATGCATCTTTTAGATCTATTGATGCTGTCCATATTCCCTTCCTCAATCCTGCTAACACGGTTCTCACAGTTTCCATTTTGAAACTTGGTGTGAGGATAAACCTGTTGAGCGGTTTGTGGTTGAGAATTGGTCTCCACCGTCCAGTGCTTCTTGTCACTCGGAACACGGTTGAATAATAACCCGGACATTTTTGTGCTGGTTGAATAGCGTGTTTTAGTATGAGGGATTGAATTTCTTCCTATATACACAACCGTTGATCTGGATCTCTTGGATTTTGAGTCCAGATCGGAACCAGAGACAGGCACAATGGCTGATTTGAAATCCAGTCGGGATGGTAACCGACTGAAAGCCATCACAGGACTGAGCGGTCCTGAGTAACCCGCTCACACTCATGCATGTGCCAGACGGCCTCCCACGGGTGCACTGAGGTGGACCCGAGAAGTGCAGGAAAAGCCCTGTCTCTGGTGGCTGTCCTAGCAGCACTGGTGTGGTCTTTTTTAGAGGCGACCCATCAGGTTCGGCTCCCACGACCAGAACCCCACACTCCTCTACCAGCGCCACGCGCACCTCGGTATGCAGGCTGTCTGGTAGGTTGCGCTGGAGGAGCCTGCGCTCCCCCCTAGCTGGCTTACATTGTCGTTGCCGTGGTCGACGCTGTGTAGGTGGTTGGCCTCTGACAAGGCCACCACCACCTCTAGCCTGCTGAGGGTGGAAGGCAGGGGGCGCTGCTCGAACACGCTCCCTGCGGAGCACTACAAACTGCTCTCGCAGCGCCCTCCGGTTGTTCACCATGTTTACGGTTTGTTGGAGGTGCAGACATCCTTCACATCCAAACAACCCTGGACCTGCCATCAGCGTCCGAAGAAGACTATTGTACAGGTCCTGTGAGGGTCACAACTTGTAAAATGACTGGAATTTTTTCTCTCTCCTAAATAACCTCATAAACTGACTTCTGAGGACGAGTGAAGTCTGATAAACCACGCAGGAATACCTGATCCTGAGTCCAAAACCCTGTGGTGGGGGGGGGGAGGAGAATGCGGAGAAATTACGTCTTATGGTAATAACTCCCTCAGCAAACTCATAATAAGATAGAAGGACCCAGAAACCAAGTATAAATATTGTTTAAATAAAACTGTGAGAACCGTGTTAGCAGGATTGAGGAAGGGAATGTGGACAGCATCAATAGATATACAAGATGCCTATTTTCACATTCCCATTGCGAAGAGCTTTCGTCAGTTTAAATAAAAGGATACCATTCAAATATCAGCTCATGTGTCTGAAAAAAAAAATAAAAGAGCTAGCCTAATAAAGACGTATCCACGAAATAGCGCGAATCCCAGAAATACCATCGTAGTCAACACGCAAAATTTGTTATCAATAAATTTACTAACGTACACCTGATGGCTTGGACCGGGAGCATCCTCCGGCGACTTGGCAGCGTCAGACATACAAATAATCAGTCAAACAAGTTGCAAAACAACTCAAAGCTTCAAAAGGAAAGAAAGCAAAAGCAAGGCTAGAAAGCATGTTGCAATGGCAGGTCAATATTTTAAGAAGAGGATGAGTCAGCCCCGCGCATGTGCGAGTTTGGGGTGCACATCCGCTGGACTGTCAGTTGTGTAACCTGCCCAGTGGGGCAGTTTCCTTTTATTTCTGAGTATTATTGAAGCCAGGTCGATATTTAGGAAATATCATAAAGTATCAGGGTGGTAAGTATATTCTTGATGTGAAATCAATGTTTCCTAGTTCTACCACAGAGAAATATTCATATTTGGAAATATCAGAATCATGGTGCAGTAGACGAAATTTCACGCCTCTCGCTGTTACATATGGCACTAACACTTCACCCCCTTCTGATCGGTACATTGCCATTTCATCTTTCATCTGTGAACTCTGTGTTTGAATGGACACATCTGATTCTGCAACTGACATTGTATCATCATCCATATCATTTACTTCAATCTCAGATTCTGAACTATTGTCTGCTTTATGACGCTTATTGCTACTTAGGTTACATTTGGCAGGAGCATCATTTACCATATCTTCAAGCTGACTTAAATCAAGTGGGCTTAGTGGAAAATCAACTGAACTTTCCGTCTTCTGAGTCCTAAACGTATCCTGTCCTAATTTTAATTCATTTTAGAAGGAAATGTAAACTGGCTCTTCTGTAAGATCATCATTTTTCTGCGTGTCATTTACAGCCACGTTTGGCTCCTCTGCATTTTGATTATTTTCTTGACTTAAGGTTATACCCTCCTCTAATACTTGAATTTCATCAACTGTAGTTACTTTAACAGGATTTGATGATTTGTTTGTGTCATTTTCAGTGACATGAACCACAACCACAGCTACCGTAGCGATTGCTTCAGAAGCATTTGAGTCAGTTGCATCCTTTAAAGGGCGATTATCTCCTGATACTGAGGGCTTGTTTTGATTTTTTGGACAGAGCCATTTAAAATGGTCAACTGAACCACAGAGCAAACATTTGTTTCGATTTGGACAATCTGTTGGCAAATGGTCAGTACTTAGGCAGATCCGGTATTCTTTAATTTGCCCTCTATACCATAAGGGCAGGACAAAGCTGCCATCAAGCGTTAATCTGCTTGGTAAAGGGCTATCCACTTTATCAAACCAGATACGTCTTACACCGTTTTCTAGTGTTCTGTCAAAGGGATACGTTTCCCATTAAATCTTTTGCACTTTGCCATATTTCTTGAGTTCATTCATGATTCTTTCATCTGGAATTTCTAGTGGAACTTTCATCTTCACTAGCAACCTATCTGACTCGATTTCCTCTACGTTACAAACTTCGCCTTTTACAATAAGAAAATCTTCTAGAAGCTTTTCCTTGACCCCCTCATTTCACACTGTTACATTCCATACAGTTTTAGTAACATTGATAAGCCCCTGCAAATCAGCAGGTCCAGCACCAACGACGTCCTTTAACCCATGATACACGTCGATAGCCGTGACACCCCACCCTTTAGTTGTTATTTTAAGGCTTAGGGTACGCTTACAGGTTGCCATGGTGTTTTATAAAAGGAGGAAACCCATACTACTACAATATATAATACAAATATATACTTATATACCACCAAGACGCCGGGGAAGAGCTAAACACTAAATAAATAGTGTCCCCTTTTGAAACCCTGACGTCTACCAACAAATATACGAATAGAGAGTACAGTCGTATAGTTGTTAGTTTGAACCACTTATTAAGTGGTTCACTAGCAACTAACCGATTAAAGTGGTTTCTTAATGCATACTAACATATTACAGTCATACATTTGTTAGTCTGTTCGAGTAGACCGGGGACAACCAACTGACTATAAGATTATTATAATCAACGTACTAGGCTTGCGCTTTCAAATGACAAAGGAATTACATCTACTGACTCAAGCGATCTTGCCAAATATAATGAGCTAGCCAACGAACTATAGGATTAGCATACTGGCGCGGGGAGAAAAGTATTGCATTGACCACAGTAAGAGGAGAGCTATTAAATGGCTGAAACCGCCAGCTAAGAGGAGTGCCTTTAGAAAATGGAGACACAAAATGCGCTCCAACCAAGACAAGAATTTACAAATTAAACTTAAAGTTTGAAAGGAAATACTAATACGAAATATATGTATAAAATTTATCTACAAAATCGCGCTAGAAACTAGCAAATTCGGGCAGCAATTGCAGAGCTAAGTAAACGCGTGCGTTCACTTCGACTTCGACTACTACTACTACTACTACTACTACTACTACTACTACTACTACTACTACTACTACTACTACTACTACGACTACTACTACTACTACTACTACTACTACTACTATTACTACCACCACAAACACTCCTACTGCTGCTGCTGCTGCTGCTGCTACTACTACTACTACTACTACTACTACTACTACTACTACTACTACTACTACTACTACTACTACTACGACGACGACGACGACGATTACTACTACTACTACTACTACTACTACTACTACTACTACTACTACTACTACTACTACTACTACTACTACTATTACTATTACTATTACTACTACTACTATTACTATTACTATTACTACTACTACTACTACTACTACTACTACTACTACTACTACTACTACTACTACTACTACTACTACTACTACTTCTACTACTACTGCTACTGTTACTTCTACTGCCACTACCACTGCTACTACCACAAACACGCCTACTGATGCTGCTGCTGCTGCTTCTGCTGCTGCTGCTGCTGCTACTACTACTACTACTACTACTACTACTACTACTACTACTACTACTACTACTACTTCTGCTGCTGCTGCTGCAGCTGCTGATCCGGAAATTTGTATGTGGGATCGGCGCCACGTGGTAGAAGAGCTTATGATTGAGCCACAATCAACCCGCCCTGGAAAGATGCCGTTGATCGTCTGGAGTGGTGGCGCTTACTTGCTTGCTGCTTCTATCTGCTGTGTTCCTGGTGACGATTCGCCCGATGACGCAATGCCGCAGACGTTGGCGTGTGGTGGTGAAACACTAAAACTGGAAATGGAGATGCTCTTGCTCTGCTTTGCTCTCCTTTGTCCAGCACTGGATAAACATTTTTCATGAGTATGAAAGGCTTTTTAGCGACTTGGCGACGTAACTAACAGGCCCTTTTAACTCCCAAATAGCGCCATCTGCATTCAACTTATTGATTTCTAACACCAACAGGTTATAATTTAAAGTTTTACATTTGGATATTTAGTTTACAAACACTAGATTTTAAGTTTAGGTTTCTCCGTTTCTTGTTTATTTAATCACAGGCCATTATTTTAAGTTATTTATTCTTATTTGATAGTATTATCATTCAGTTCCGTCTCTTAATATATTTTATTGAAGAAATTTTCTTCCTTATTTCCGTTTTGAGATTTCATGTGACAGATTGCCCTCCACCCCATCCAACCTCCGATAAAAATAAAGTGATTACCCCTCCTATACCCTTCATTCAACACCCACACCCTCCAGCAAAAGCTCATTAAGAAGCAACAGGCAAAACACACCCCTAGCAACATCTTAAATTATGATTTTTTCAGTTTTGACATTTATTTAGAGCAACCCTTCGGGACAGCAACGCAACCCTTCGGGGTAGCACCTCTAAGAGTGAGTCATGGCTGATATACATCTACTTGTAAGCGGCAAATAAACCAACTGACAAATACACTGCTGCTGCTACTGCTACTGCTACTTTTACTGCCACTACCACTGCTACTACTACTATAGTCCTACTACTACTACTACTACTACTACTACTACTACTACTACTACTACTACTACTACTACTACTACTACTACTACTACTACTACTACTACTACTACTACTGCTGCTGCTACTGTTACTACTACTACTACTGCTGCTGCTGCTGCTTCTGCTGCTGCTGCTGCTGCTGCTGCTGCTGCTACTGTTACTGCTGCTACTGCTGCTGCCGCTACCACTGCCGCTGCCACTTCTATAATATTCATTATGGTACCATCACGTGAATGACTTTAATATAGACAAATTAATTCAAAATTTGGCCAACTACCTTGCTGCGGATTCCATTGATAATATTCAAAACGGTGATTAGCCATTAGAATGTATCCCTTTAACTAATGTGACTGATTACATTAGCATTAAATGATCTTTTCCAGGTTACACCAGACCTAGTACTGTGGACCCGAGATTGATATGTCCGATATTTGATGAACTTTGTCCATGCTTGCCAAAGAGACTGCGTCGCAAACTCTGGTTTGGCGTGAGACACGATGAGGTAATAAAGATAACCAAATACTACAGCGACCAATGTTGATGAGTTCCCTGATAACGCAGTTACAGGGCAGGTACCGGACCAATACTGGGCCAATGTGGCCGAGTGTTGTCTTAGCATCGGCCCTGTAACCTGCGTGATCAGGGTTATAACAAGCTTTTCGTGACGTGGGCATGTTCCGCTAAGAACTGGTTGAAATGTGTGCTTATGAAAGAAAGCGAAAGTTGATCAGCCTTTCAAAACGTTTTGCACATGAAAAATCCATTCTTTCAGTTTGTATATTATATGATGTAATAAATCCGTTACATAGTTGCAGATTATCACAGTTTTCAGATTTAGTAAAACATTTTGAAATATTTCCAATGCCATCTTCTAGTCCGATTTATCTCAAATGTTAACAGAAGAAAAGATGTGATTTCACTGTGTGTTTACACAATATTGCTCCTGATCCTAAAATCAGGAAGTCCCGAGGAAATCAGGAAATCCCAAGGAAATCTGGAAAAAATGTTTGCAATGTGCCTATAATATCTGACTGCTCTTATTAATTTTGCAACATTTGTCATCTGAAGGTGCATAATCACAGCAGAATGGTTGATAATAAACATTAAAAAAATATATAGTTTTAGAGGCTTAAATTATGCGCCTAGATGTAATGAAGAAATAAATCTTAACACGTTTTCATTACATATACATTTTCAAATTGAATTAGAGGCACGAGTCCCTAATTAAACTTCACAACTACAAATACGAAATTAATTTATATGGAATAGATTCATGATATGTTAAGATTTATTTCGCTTTATTCCATCGAGGGACACAATTTACGCCTCTAAAAGTACACAATTTTAACACATGTTTTCAAATATTTGGGTGTGCATATGCACCTTTAAGTTGTTTAATCAATTGTTTATTCTCGTGAAGACTGTAGCGTCTCTTTCTGCATTCATTCTCGTTCTCATGTCTCTTCCAGATAGAGGCCTGGGATTCACAGAGCCAAGACGATGTGACAATGGCGAATGGCAAGAAGCGAATAGCTAAACATGAAAATGGTTATGAAAATGCGTCAATGAGAGACACGGGCCATACAAACTTTGCATTAGCATTAGCATATGACATTCCTGGGAACTATGAGTTGGGAAATAGAGCAATTACAAATAGAAGAGACAGTGGCACGTCAAATACTTCGAAGGAAAGCAGCATGTCAAACACAAAATTTTGAAAAAATAAGAAATTAGCATATGTTCAATTAGGTTGTTTGTGTGAATAATAAATTTGCACAGTGCCATCTACTGCACAGTGCAGCTCAGAAATAACTTAATGTGTTTCCAAATCAAGATAAAGGATAGTATTGAATATTTTGAACTTAATTTGATTGGAAGAAGGCAGCAATGGCTTCCAATCAAAGTAAGTCCAAATATTCAACCGATAATGCGCTACATCATCTTTAAAATTGCATAGCTAACATGTTCCTGTGTTGTCATTGTTTTAGAAACGTTTTAACTTATTTATGAGCGGTACTTTATTTAAATCTTTTTTTTTGCTATTTATCTGGCTGGTTTATCGCTTACTGGCAGTGTTGCCCCTCAATCACGCGCTCTTTTCTCTCCCAGTACTGATGATCATCCCATTCGGCATCCGTCAGTAGATCACTTTTCCGCGTCCTGCATCACAATTTAATTTATTTGAATGTTTTGTAATGTGTTTTCATGTGTATTCTGCTGCCAGTTTCTTACGACTCCGTGGCTAGGTAATCAATTAATGTTTGTCCATCTTTCCTTCTTTATTTTAGGGAACTATCCGTATCAAATATCTCTTACCTTTGAGACTGGAGACCACACACTAAGCACTTGATACATTGTAATCTGAAATGGTTGATGTTAAATTCATTGTTCTCTATGTGCACTTTTATTACCTAACACGGCCTGTTTTTTTTCATTTGAAAATGTGTATTACAGTTTTCATAGTGCATTGGAAAATGCTGAAAGTATACACCATGACTATGCTGAGTTACTTGTTTCTCTGGCTTGATAGTTTTAATATGTATCTCTCTCTCTCTCTCGCTCTCTTCTCTCTCTCTCTTTCTCTCTCTCTCTCTCTCGCTCTCTCCCTCTCTCTCTCTCTCTCTCTCTCTCTCTCTCTCTCTCTCTCTCTCTCTCTCTCTCCACAGCCCTCTACCCCACTCTCTACCCCACTCTCTCCCTCACCCTCGTCATTTCCTTCTTTGTTGGCCTCTCATTCGGTCTCTCTCTCTCTCTCTCTCCCTCCCTCTCTCTCTCTCTCTCTCTCTCTCTCTCTCTCTCTCTCGGCGAACGTCTCCGCCCCATTCCCAATCGGGCTTGCCCTCGGCATCGCCATCGCAATTGCTATCAACATCCACTACCACGCCTGCTTCCTCCCACTACCATCCCGCCATTGCAATACATCCAGCCCCTCGCCAACCTCGGCCCTCGTAAATAGTCACAATTAAGAGCTGAAATATTTCTACTGTCTTTCTAAGAGTATAATTCTGCCATGTTTGGTAACTCAGTCAGTAAGGCGAATTAAAACTTCTTTTGTTACAAAGTTAAGCAGCCAGTAGTTTATAAAAAAACTTCTTAGTTAGTAAGAAATGTCTTGGTCAATATTTTGAACATAGACAGCAATGTCTTCCAGTCCAATACTGTTCAAAATATTCTACAGTAGGTTACGTTTTATTTTGATTATGAAAAGTGTTAAGCTATTTCTGAGCTATACTGTATAAACTACAAATATATGTTAATCGCTACCTCACTGATCATTTTCACTTGAATTATTATTATACCGTGACGTAATCAGGTCTGCTTTCGTCAACTGCTTCAAACAATAAGTATACGAATTATACATGTTCTCCAATTTAACAAAGAACTAAATTAAAAACAAGAATTCCACGGAATTAAATGTCTCGCATATCTCATGTTTGTCACAGTGGTATTGGCCTTTGACCTTGTAACCTCCATGTTATCATGCTGCTTCCTGACATTCTAGGTAACCATGATTCCAAGCTTAGTTCCAATAGCATTAACCAATCCTGAAATATAAATGATTTGCCGAATGGAAAAACTTAAGGTTGAAAAATCAGAAGTCAAATAGCAATATTAGAATGGCTTTGACATTTGACCTGGTGCTCTATGTCACCATCCTGTATCCTCTTAGCATAGGCAGCTTAAAACCTTAACATTGAAAGATAACACAGTTTTGTAGAGGTCAGAATGAGCTTGACCTTCAACGTTGTGACTTCTTCAGTCTCAGCATGCTGCTTCCTAATGTTATAGGTAACAAGGTATCCAAGTTTAGTCCCAATAGGTTTAGCCAATCCTGAAAGATAAGGCAAGAAGTTTTGCTAAGGGCAAAGACAACATTGAAAAAACATAGTTTTGTATCAAGGTCACACTGGCCTTGACCTATGACCTTGTGACCTCAGTATCATCACGCTGCTTCCTAACAGTAAAGGCAACCACATAGCCAAGATTAGTTGTAATAGGATTAATTGCTCCTGAAATATAAGCTGAGACGTTTTGCAAAACGCAAAAACTTAACATTGTTGACGCTGTCGCCGTCGTCGCTGTCGGAAAAGTGACACATGTGTCTCACTTTCTGCTTCGCAGGCGAGACAAAAATTACGTAACTGATACAAAAACACGTGGATGGATTCATGGTAGTATACTTAATAATGTTCTTAATGTTTTGGCTTGCAAATATATGGCTGGATGTTTTAACCCTTTGAACCCTGAATTCCGAGAATTTCAATTTCAAGGTAGTATTACATGTGATGTCATAACTTAGTGATGACGTCACATATCTAGGCCCATATCTACTCCATTCGTACATTGCTAGGAGATGAATCCCCACTTGAACTCCAAACTGTTTAAAATTTGGTCCTCCCAGTTCAAATTTGTTAATAACAATCTCTCTAGTCCTCCAATAACTCAGCGGCTTGCCAGCTACCATTAAGCACGTGCCGACTTTAAAAGCTTGAATCTGTCTAAAAAGATATGCGTTATCTTGTAAATCAATGTCACCAACTTGAATATATCTATTAAAGGTGCATATTCACAACAGAATGGAGGAAAATAAAATGGTTAAAATTGTATACTTTTAGAGGCTTAAAATGTGTGCCTAGATATAATGAAACGAAATAAATCTTAGAATATGATGATTTCATTACGTATAAATTGACATAATTTCTAAGTTGTCAAATTGAATTAGAGGCACGAGTCCCTAATTCAAATTCACAACTAAAAATACGAAATGTATTTATACCGAATGAAATCCTCATATGTTAAGATTTATTTCGTTTCCTTCCATCGAGGAAAACAGCTCACGCGTCTAAAAGTATACAATTTTAAGAATTTTATTTTCAAACATTTTTGTGTGAACCTTTAAGACAATATAACGTGCATCCTATAGAGTCAGTTTTTTTTTTAAATAACAACAGCGCTGTCGTACCCGTCTACAATGAAACCGTTAAAGTGTAGACCATCCTTACACAATAGAGGCCAAAATGTGGCCAAAATCCCACAGAGGAACCACGACGGTGGCATAACGGCCCTCCGTAACAATTTTGTGCATGCATTTTGAAATCATATTTGGAGGAGGAACAGCCAATTGTTTTCGTTTATTCATGACAGACTGAATGCATCAACCGCCTCCGAATCCGGCATTCTGCTAATAGAATTAAATCTTTGACATTTACAATTGTACCATGTTGCAAACCTGTCCACTGAATATGGTCCCCTTAAATAATCCAGGTACAGAAAAGTATCATTGTTGAGCACAACCCCATCCATCCCCGATCATCTAAATCCACAATGACACTTAAGTCATCTGCTTGTTTGTTTATCTCTCTTGGAACCCATTCCATATTCAAGGTTATCTCCAAAGCTCAAACATTTCTAGAGCTACCTTCTGAATATCAGGCTTGCTACTGTCTACATCAACGATTCTGACTACGTTTTTATTGTCTGCAAACCATTTGACGCAGCATTTGTGTAGATGAGGTAAAAAACTGAGGAGTACAAGCAAGACATCCTGAAATTCTCTCCATGTACTACTTTTAAGTTGCTCTGTTTCATCCCAGAACATAGAAGAATTTGATACCACGACACCGCCATAACCGGATACCCCAATAACACGTACTAGATGTGTCGGCATACACAATTTCATGAAATTCAAGTTTTTCAAGGATTTCCCATTTATCCTATCTATCTATGTTGTTTAATCAGCATAATAATTCTTTGTGTACACGATCATTAATGAACACAAAAGACCACCATGACTTACGTGACTCTATGCGACGACAGCTTGGCCGTGTCAAAAGACTACAAACAGGCCCAGTCGATGATGGCATTGAAATAATTTTACCAACATTTAAAGTAATAGTGGCCTTATGGTCTTGATAAAAACGTACATTGCTATCTTAAGGACGAACGGAAGAACTGCGAAAACAAAATATCGCCTGATTCCATTTTCGAACAGCCAACTAAAACCCAAATGTGTGGTAATCAGCATGAATCTCAATGTGGTGATAACCATTCTTAAGATCAAACTTAAACATGTGGTCTTCACGGTACAGAATTTCATTTACCATTGATAAATCTTCACGTTTGAATTTTGTTTAAACATAAAGGTATTGACATGTCTTGAATCCAGGATTAACTGTTAAAAGAAACAGTCAATGGGTTGATAATGTGAGACACGCATGTGCATTCTGTAACACTGCCAATTTTGAGCAATTCAAAAATAGAAGATACTACAAGATCATGATGATCCACGGCTGATTTATTGTGTCGCATGATTTCAGCATCTGGTATTGAAATAAATAGTAATCAGTATACTTGCTTGACAATATTCAAAATGAGCTCAGAATTAGTGATTGGTTCCCAAAAATCAATATGTCGCTCTAGTCTACCTTTAAAAATAATTTCTTGATTAATTGGCGCCAGTTTAACGTCGTCACCGTCGTGAAAATTATTCAAACGCAAACCCTCAGTTTGTTGAATTGTTTTTATGAACATATTGAAACAAGCTATGTTAACTGGATTCAAAATTAGAATCGATAACACTATTACATATTTTATTATCAGCGCCCGCAGCAGTAATAGCGCGTCCAGATTGTCCAGTCGTTTTTCGTCATCTGAATCCTCGACCACTTCATCTCTCATATACTCCAGTGCGGTTGTCCAACCGTACTTCGATTTATCAGCAATTAATATGATTTGCTGGATTTTTTAAATTAGTTCGATACCTGATTCAATGGTGTCCGCGACTTTATTGAATGTCTGAAACACTTTAGAGCGTGTTGGGATTCAGAAAATCACTAGTGTATGCTCATTGTGTTTGAATCGATCTGCATTCGTCCTGCGTTTGAACGAGTGCGTGTCACCGTATTTCAATGTTTAACCCCCCACTCGAACATAAACAAGGAAACACCATATTATAGGTTAACACTGCCACGTAAGCCGTACTTGTTTTAACAACGTAGAATTGATAAAGATGGGGAATGAGGGACTAGAGTGATCTTTTGGCCTTTAGATCCCCAAATTTTGAGAAATTAAAAGTCTGTTCTCCAAAGAATCTTTAACATATAACTCTTTATCCAAAGCTGACTTCCATCTGTCATGTAATTTGATAGCGTGATGAGAAATGCCTACATTACTAGAGGCAAAGGCACCACCGGAACGGAAGGAACGTAGACCAAAACATTTAAAATTAGTTTCTACTAACTTCATTTTGTTTAGAACAATCTCTCGAGTTCTGGTATAACTCAATGCTTTGTCC
The DNA here is from genome assembly GCA_034401795.1 of Chaetoderma sp. LZ-2023a. Classification (NCBI taxonomy): domain Eukaryota; kingdom Metazoa; phylum Mollusca; class Caudofoveata; order Chaetodermatida; family Chaetodermatidae; genus Chaetoderma; species Chaetoderma sp. LZ-2023a. Next base: position 136,029,500 of record CM067369.1, on the reverse strand, counting down.
TTATTGGACCTGCTTGAAAAAATACACGTTTTTAAGTCAATATTTCCAATTTGAATATATTTGCAAACCCAAAACAAAGGACAAGAGACTAATCCTGTTTTGGCAATAAATACACTATGACCCTGTCTAAGCCGGTCCGTTAGCAGTAAATATCTCCATATGCGAATCGTGAATCTTAACATGACTAGCTTTAATATTATAACTCGTCATATCGTAAAACCCCGGAAAACGTCAACACACAAAGAGTAACGTCTCTGATAATTGTAAGACAGTCTGACGATTTGAACATAGTACAGATATCCACAATATGCGAAGGTTTTACAGGTTCCTTAGGGTTTCTTCATTTGCTCAGCGACCTGCGTCCTGAATCTAAAACGGTCTTTACAAATGGATGTTCCAGAGGGTTATTTAAACCTGCCATAGCATGTCACCATTTAAAACTGTACATAGAGTTAATGAAAACACTTACTGATACACGAGCTTTGATCAACTCTGTAGCGTATAACAAAACTCCTAACGGTGATGCTGGGATCTTGTCCAAATCATGACGAACCGCAAAGATTGCCAACTTTATAAAACCCGAATGATATAATGACACAGTGTTAGCTGCCTTGGATTGGATGATAACGTTGACTAAATCAAGTGATAAGGCTCGCAAATCTGGATCCGAAACGTCAGCAACTTCGGACCAAATCCCCAATTTGGGGTTTATGATTTCTGCAATAAGCAAACACATCAAAATTAATAGAATGTAATGACAATAAACATTTATATGTTCAAATAAATACCACCCTCCAATGCACTCATCGTTAAATCGAGAAAAACTTCTATGTGCCAAATTAAATAAAAACCTGGCAACTAGAGTTGTAAACAAAACAACTACTATGGACCTTTACTTTGATTAAAGGTCACTAGAGTTATCAGAGAAAATACTACTATGGACATCCACTTTAACTGGGTGGTCACTAGAGCAAAACACAGTGAAATCCTCTTACTAGGCACCTCATTAAGGGTGTTGATTACAAAATCTAGCTCTGGAACAAAACTATTTTCTGGTTCTATTAGTTTGAGTATGAAGCTTACCGCAGCATCTCAATGCTAGCATTCTAAATGGTAAATACTTCCCACCAAACAATGTATTGTGTGTCCTTCCCTTCAAAAAGACATGCTTGGACGGACTTATCTCACGCCAATCAATGACGTAATGATTGAAGTGTAGCCCGTCACTACAAAATAATGGCCAGAAAACAGCCGAAACCCATAGCGGGATAATGATGATAGCATAAAAACCTTCCATGATGATTTTGTTAATATATTTAGCAATCAAATGAGGAGGTGGTAATAGCCAATTGTTTTCGCCTACCCAAGATTGGGTAAATGCGTTCACCGCCTCTGAACCAGGCACTCTACTTGGGCTATTAAAGCATTGCAATTTAGCATTGTACCAGGTGACAAACCGATCCACCGAGTGTGGACCCCATAAATAATCAAAATATTTGAAAGTGTCATAATTTAATTCCCAGTCATCTAAATCAAACTCACGACTCAATATGTCTGCTTGTTTATTCTCTTCTTTCGGGACCCAATCCGTACAAAGAGTTATATCCCTTGACCTGCAAATGTCATAAATTTCTAAAGCCAATTCTTGAAAAGCACCATAGAGACACCTTTCAATTCTCGCCAAGTGCTGCATTTACTTTTTTCAGCTTCGTTCCAATTTGCTCTGGCGACCATCGAAGGATTTGATACAATGAACCCACCAACTCCTGTATGATACGCGTCAGAGTAGACAATTTCGCGAAATTGCTGATTAGCTATGAAGGGTTTGCCATTTAGTCTGTCCAAGTTGTTATGCCAAAACATAAGTTCTCTGAATACATTTTCGTTTATGAAAACAATAATGGAAAAAGACAAACTACAAAAAACCGAGAAAAGAAAAGTAAGAATAGAAAATGAGAACAGATTTGGAAAAGAATTAAGGAAAGAATTATCAATATAACACACATATATAAAGAGGATACACCTAGATCAGGGTTGAGAGGTTAAGGTACACTCCCTCATACATACACGCACGCTCACACGAGCACGCACGCACACATGCACAAAAAAAAAATAATAATAACCCCACACAAATCTAAGTGAACAGATGATAATAATAGCATGCATAGAAATAAATTCGACCAACCTTTGAAGGAAGGAATCTACTGGCCAAGAAGGTATTAGCTTCTGCTAGAACAGGTACAGATTCTGAACCCCAGAGGGTAATATTATTATAATAACAACAACAGAACAGATAACAGCACTGATAGGTATATACTAAAACAACATAAAACTATACATCACATATCGAGGAAACATAAACCAAACAAAAAAAAGAAGAAAAAAAAACAACACCAAACAAACAAACCACAACACCCCAAAAAAAATGGAAAGACGTAAATAAATACAGGCAGATAATAAGCCATAGAAAAGAGGAACGATAGATAGGCAGGGAGGAAAATAAAGACATAAATAGAATAGAGGGGTATAAATAAATAATTGAATAAAATAGGTAAAATGATATATATATATATATATATATATATATATATATATATATATATATATATATATATATATATATATATATATATATATATATATATATATATATATATATATATATATATATATATATATATATATATATATATATATATATATATATATATATATATATATATATATATATATATATATATATATATATATATATATATATATATTAAAAGTGGATGTGTATGTAAATGTGATTATAAGACTCTCCATCGAGTGTGTATATATGAGTGTGCGTATGTGGGCCTGTATATCTGTTTATAGGTGTGGTTGTTTATGAGAGAATCCGAATGGATATCTTATATACGGGTATATATATATAAGATATATAAAATGCGGGGTACACATGCACACATGCACACACACACACACACACACACACACACACACACACACACACACACACACACACACACACACACACACACACACACACACACACACACACACACACACACACACACACACACACACACACACACACACACACACACACACACACACACACACACACACACACACACACACACACACACACACACACACACACACACACACACACACACACACACACACACACACACACACACACAGAGAAAAGGACAAGCTCGCACATACGCAATGAACATACACAGAAAAACACTCAAATATAAGTTACCGGACAGTAATAATGACACACATATAAACAACCTCAACCACCCTTCAAATGAAGGAATCTACTGGCCAAGAAGGTATTTGCTTCTGCTAGATCAGGAACGGATTCAGAACTCTAGAGGGGAATATATTTATATATATATATATATATATATATATATACGTGTATATATATGTGTTATAATAACAATATCTACAGCATCAGAACAGATAGTAGTCCTGACAGACATACTCTAAAATAGTATTAAACTATACATCAATATATAGAACTAAAGATAGATACAGATAGGTTAACAAACAATAACCCAAACAATCTGTAAAGATTAAAACAAGTACGTACAGATTAAAAAAAAAAAAAAAATAAAAATAAATAAATAACAAATATATACATATATATATATATAAAAGAGAAAAAGATGAACGATGGATAGCTAAGAAGGAAATTACAGAAGCCAAGCAAACAAGATCAGAGCGCTCCTGCTTGCACTCAGCCCCCAATGGATAAATACAATACAATTAAAAATAGAGACCTAAATGGCAGAAAACAAAGAAGAAACAAGTTTGCTAAATCCCCAGATACACAACTTTGGGGAGAATAGCAAAGAAGAGGAAGGGAAGACGACCAAAATAGTGAGGGTCAAGGGCAAAGATTTCAAAGCATCAACAATCCCAATGATTAAACTATATACACGACTAAACAAAATAATAGGAGATCCAATAAGAATGGAAACCAGTGGAGAAGATCTAATAATAGAATGTCAAACATATGAACAAGCAGAAAAATTAAAAACCATAGAGGTTATAGACAAATGGAATGTCCGAATAGTACCAGAAATAGCATGCACAAAAGAAATAGTAGCTGTAATAACTAATGTACCTCTCTACTACACAGAGAAAATACTAAGGAAAAGGCTTAAAAGCCAACATGTATCTGGAGTCCGAAGAATTATGAAAGAAGGAATCCCCACTAAAACAGTAAAGATAAGCCTTCACTTAAAATCCTTACCAAGCAGAATAATAATAAACAGAATATCCCACAAAATATTTAAACAGATTCAATCAAAGCCACATAGATGCTTTAAATGTCAAAGGTATAACCATACAACACAAAAATGTAGAAGTAAAGAGAGATGCATAAACTGTGATGAGAAAAACTGCCACGAAAAAAACTGCTTGGCCCCACCAAAATGCTACAACTGCAAAGGCCCTCACCGGACATCCGCAAAACAATGCCCCCGTAAAAAGGCCACTATCAAAAACATAAAAATTGAAAAGAACTAGGGGGGGGGGGGGGGGTGAGAAGGGAAAACCCCCCAAAACTGATTGACTAACCGAACAGATAAATGGAACATGTAGACTGACTGACTATATAGACTGTCCAACTGACTGACAAATATCTGCAAGAACTGACAGACAATGTAGACTGACCAAACAACAGACTGTATAGACTGACTATATAGAACGTCTGACTGTTCAGACTGACTCACTGACTGTACAGACGGACTAGGAAGAATGACTGACAGTCTACATAGAAGAACAGAATGACTGACTAACTGTCAAAATGTACAGACTTACTGACTGTTCGCCCGACTGCTTGCCTGATAATGTAGACTAACTAAAAGTCTATCAAGATGGACTATATAGACTGACCAACTAAAATACTATGCAGACTGACAAACAGATTATATAAAGTGACTAACAATGTAGAATGTGTAGACTGACCAACTAACGGAATGAATGGGCTGACGGAATGACTGTAGATAGAACAAATGACAGACTGGGTAGATGGACAGACTGGCTAAGTAGACTGACTAATAGTGGAGGTTGGCAGAATATATGGAATGACAGACTATGAAGACGGCGTATCTGACTAAGTAGTGTGACTGACTAATAACAACCGGAAGAATCCGACCGACTGACTATAAACGGGAGAACTGACTGACTGCATAGACTGATTAAATGTCTGACTATACCATTATACATAATGGACTGGGTAGACTTACTGACTGATCGGATGACCATATAGGTTGATTAACTGACAGGGACGACTGATTGACTATATAGACTGAGTGACTGTAAACTAATTGAATGACGGACTGAAGATTAACTGATTGTATTGACTATATGACTATGTAGAATGACTGACTGACCGAAGGGTGGACGGACAGGTCGGCTGACTGACTATGCAGTATGACCAACTGACTGACTGACATACTATGTAAATTGACTACCCGACTGACTAACTAATTAGACTGACAGTGTAGACTGACTGGAGAGTAACCAACTAACAGACTGTATAGACTGACTGACTGACTGTATAGAATGACCGACTGACTATAAACTAGAACAATATATCACTAACCTTTATTACTAACCGTCCTTCGGAAGGGACGGTAAGAAGTTGGCCCCGTCTGCCCAATGGACACGATGAGCAGACGTAAAAGAACTCATGGACTGAGGTTGGAATCCCTCAAAAAGTGAAACCATTGATAGGATCTTGGACATTAGGTATTAACTGACAGACTGACTGAATAATGGATGTGGCGGGGTGGGGTGGACGATGGGCGACGGGGGGAGGAAGATAAAAGGGAGGGGTGGACGATGGGTGACGGGCGGGGTGAGGGCAAAGGAAAGTGGATGGATGGGGCGGGGGTGGGGTGGATGATGGGTGACGGGAGGAGGAAGATAAAAGAAAGTGGCCGGATGGGGTGGGGTGAGGGTAAAGGAAAGTGGATGGATGGGGAAGGGGGTGGGTGGACGATGGGTGACGGGGGGAGGAAGATAAAAGGAAGGGGCCGGATGGGGAGGGGTGGACGATGGGTGACGGGCGGGTGAGGGCAAAGGAAAGTGGATGGATGGGGTGGGGTGGACGATGGGTGACGGGAGGAGGAAGATAAACGAAAGTAGCCGGATGGGGTTGGGTGGGATGAGGACAAAGGAAAGTGGATGGATGGGGGGGTGTTGGGGTGGACGATGGGTGACGGGGGGAGGAAGATAAAAGGATGGGGAGGACGATGGGTGATGGGCGGGGTGAGGGCAAAGGAAAGTGGATGGATGGGGCGGGGGTGGGGTGGACGATGGGTGAAGGGAGGAGGAAGATAAAAGAAAGTGGCCGGATGGGGTGGGGTGGGATGAGGACAAAGGAAAGTGGATGGATGGGGCGGGGGTGGGGTGGACGATGGGTGACGGGGGGAGGAAGATAAAAGGATGGGGAGGACGATGGGTGATGGGCGGGGTGAGGGCAAAGGAAAGTAGATGGATGGGGCTGGGGAGGAAGATAAAAGGAAAGGGCCGGATGGGGAGGGGTGGACGATGGGTGACGGGCGGGTGAGGGCAAAGGAAAGTGGATGGATGGACTGACTAACTTACTGTGCAGACTGACTAACTTACTGGATAGAGTAACCAACTGACAAACCATATAAACTGACTAACTATATAGAACAAATAAATAACTGAAAACCAGAACATTACAATGCTAACCTTTACTACTGACCGTCCCTCGGAAGGACAACTACAACTGACTGACTGGGTAAAATAGCGGACTGACTGACTGTATAGACTGACTATATGCCCACCTGCCCACTTAACGAACTATGCAGATTGACTAACTATATAGGAGAACGGACTCACTCAATGACAGTGCAGATTGATTGGCTATACAAACTGGCTGACTGTGCAGACTGACAAAATGACTGGGTAGCTAGACCAACTGACGGACCGGACAGAATGACAGACTAACTGTGTAGAATAACTGACTGTGGGGGATGATGAACTATATAGACGGAACAACTGTGAAGAGGAATTAACCGACTGCGTTGACTGGGTAGCTGATTTCCTAACTTACTGAATAGAATGACTGCCTGAATGAATGTAAGTAAATTAACTAGCTGACTGTTCATGTAGGCTAACTGACTGTATGACTGTGTAGAATGACCGACCAGCAGATCGGCCGGCTGGCAAACTCAACGAATGACTATGTAGAATGACCAGCCGACTATCTTAATCGCTGTATAAACTGAATGCATGACTGACCACACAGACTGACTAACTAGTTAGACTTACTGTATAGACTGACTAACTTACAGTGCAGACTGACTAACTTACTGGGTAGAGTATCCAACTGACAGACCGTATAAACTGACTGACTATATAGAACAACTCACTAACTGAAAACCAGAACATTGCAATGCTAACCTTCACTACTAACCGTCCTTCGGAAGGGGCGTAAAGAAGTTGGCCCCGTCTGCCCAGTGGTTATGCTGAGTGGACGTGAAAGAACACATGGACTGAGGTTGGAATCCCTCGGAAAATGATAACATTGAAATGCTCTAAGACACCCAGAATTGAATGACTGAGTAGCCTGACTAACTAATTAGACTAACTAAATAACTATGGACACTGATGCATTGACTATCTAAAATGACTGACGGTAGATCGACCAACTGAGAGACTATGTAGACTGACTAATTGTATAGATAACGACCGACCGTAGACGACAAAATATGTAAATATATATAAACATCAACATTAAAACGAAAAAGGTAAGTACCTACGACAGGACGTATGCAGATATACACATATGTAAGTGAATACTGTAAGAGGATTACAGACCTGAAGAAGTAAGGAAAGGCAGAGTAGGTAAATTGATGGCCTAGAAAGAATTTCATTAACTGACTGGTTGACAGACCAAAACATAATAAAGCAAGTCTAAAGCGCCCAAAGGTTGAAGCCCAGAGAACATACACTGAAGACGAAAGAAAGAAATGGAACTCACTGCCACCTGATCCACGGAAATAAAGGGGTTGTGACAGCGATTTTACTGCTGTTCACAAAGAGGTCAGGCATTCAATTGCCAATGGTAATACTATGCGCTCTGCGTAAAAAAGCCAGACCCCTTTGCGATGCAACAAACGAAAGGGAAAACACTACGACCTACTAACAGAAAAAGGGGTTGTGACAACGACTTTACTGTTGTACACAAAGAGGTCAGGCATTCAGTTGCCAATGGTAATACAATGCGCTCTGCGTAAAAATGCTAGACCCCCCTATGCGACAAAAAACCGAAATGGAAAGCACTACCACCTGGTTCACGACAAAAGGGGCTGTGACAGCGACTTTACTGTTGTACACAATGAGGTCAGGCATTCAGTTGCCAATGGTAATACTATGCGCTCTGCGTACAAAAGCCAGACCCCTACGCGGCACGGAAAGCACTACGACCCAGCCAACAGATAAGGGGTTGTGTCAGCGATTTTACTGCTGTTGACAAAGAGGTCAGGCATTCAGTTGCCAATAGTAATACTATGCACTCGCGTACAAAAGCCAGACCCCCTACACGACTAAAAAAGCGGCATGGAAAGCACTACGACCCAGCTAACAGATAAGGGGTTGTGACAACGAGTTTACTGCTGTTCACAAAGAGGTCAGGCATTCAATTGCCAATGGTAATACTATGCGCTCTGCGTACAAAAGCCAGACCCCCCTACACCAATCACGAAAGAAGAAAACTGAAAAGGGACGTGACAACGATTATACGGTTGTGCACGTAGAGGTCGGGCATTCAATTGCCAGTGGTAATACTATGCACCCTGTGTACAAAAGCCACGTGACCCCCTATTCATAACAACAAATTACATGCGGAAGGGACTGCACGACTTCGCTACGCCTGCCATTCCAATAGGACAGAAAACATCTTATCATATACAGAAGATACAGTATAAAAAGGTACGTTTGACTGCATTAAGGACAAACTGAAAAACATAAGGACAGACAATAAAAACAATACTAAAATAACTACCAATCGTCCTTTGGAAGGGACGTAAAGAAGTTGGTCCCGTCTGATTAGCATTGAAGCAAATCGGACGTTAAAGAACTCATGGACTGAGGTTGGAAACCCTCAGGAAATGATACTTTTGATAGGCTTTCGGACACGTTTGGCACATGTAAAGGCGCAGGGGCAGGATATAAATGGAAGTCTTTTGCCAATGGGCCAAAGCCCATTGACCCTGCCCATGATCCGTCAAAACAACCTTTGTTTGTATGTGGGTATACACACACCTACCTAAAAGGAGGAACTTCTGTGTGTAACCACATACAGACAAGGGTAATATAAAAAATTAGGCAGATTTGCCAAAACTGCCCTAATGGGATGCTGTTGGTCGAGTATAGACGATTAATGGTCGGTCAGCCTGATGATAGATATGATGCCTGATGGTGTCTGACATGGGGAAGACTCAGCGAATGAACTGAGATGGAGACGAGATGTGTAACCATGATGATCAAAGACTGGGGGAAAACTGCCTTCCACGCCTGATGAAAACAATGAAATACAACAGATCTACACCTCATGATCGACATGGCCTTGCCTGAGTGATCACCATCCCTGTCGGTGTAAATGCTGAAGCTCTCCTTCACAACCAATCTGCCTGAAGATGAGAGAAAAGCCTTCTTCGCAGCCTGCGCCTTGAGTGATGACGGACAATGACTAGGCCCATCAATACCTAAACAGCAACATTCAATCAACTTATCATTTCAAACGGCAACAGGTTATAATTCTAAGTTAGTAACTCAGGTCCTCATTTCTGCACACACTAGATCTTTAGTTTCTTCTTCCCGTTTCTTATTCAGTTAATCACATGCCATTATGTTAATTTATTTCTTCTCAGTTGATAGTATTATCATTCAGTTTCATCATAATATTTTTTATTTGAAATTGTCCTGATTTCTGATTTTGAGATTTTATTTTACAGACTGCCCTCCAGCCCCACTCCAACACCTTGAGAAATAAAGTAATTCCCCATCCACCCCCTCCTCAACACTGCATACAACATAGACACTAGCCAACTACAATACATTAGGTAACATCAGGCAACACACTCCCAGCAACAACTTAATTTTTCGACTTTTTTCAGTTTTAAGGATTGTTTTAGCAACCCTTCGGGGAAGCATCGCAACCCTTCGGGGAAACACCTCCCAGATTGAGTCATGGCTCAACTACATCTCGGTGTAAGCGGCCAATAAACCAACTAACTGAACTTTTTAGGAAATTTCTGGTAATAAAATACTACCAAAATGGCATTATCTGGCGACATGTTTTTCTGCTGTGTATACATTTATTATTATTCTCTTTCGCGAGTTGGAGTTAACAGTGTTATTTACGTGTTTTACGGAACTGTGAGTTAGTTTTTGCTAGTGTGAAAATATTTATTTCCTGTGTTTTTGGGCATAGTTTGCCTTGCCCCCTGTTGGTCTGTAGAAATGGCACCACAACTTATAATTAAACGTAAAATTGAAGCACGTTTCATTAATTCGAGGGTAAATGATCGTACAGTTAAGATTAATGTCATATGAGAAAAAGCTTACATTACTAATCGTAAAGATATAAGAGATGTTTTGGACTTCTTAGTGCGACCTGACTCAATTGAGTGCATTTATCGTTTAGACAAGTCATCAACATGGTATCGTGAGCTGAAATACGTTCCCCTGCAAGGAAATTGTCAATTTAGGATTTTTGGAATACGAGGGACGTGAATTAAGCTTTTCCCTTCTAAATTAACAAGTGGTGTTGATGAAAGTGCACTGGTTGAAGTATAACATTGGCAATGCCTTCTTAGCGGATTTCTTCAGCCTATATGGAAAGGTTTTGTCAGTGGACCATGAGGAAGTTCCTCTGGACACTGTTAGGAAAACACGGTCCGGTGTAAGGATTGTCGAGATGGAGATATCAGAAAGTAACCTTGAAACAGTTCCTCATGTTGTGAAATATGAAGATTGCAGGGTTTTTTTTATTACGATGCCAAGTCGTGCCCCGTTCTGCCTGAAATGCTCCTCATTGGGACATGTCAGGAAGGATTGTGTTTCCAAGGCGCCTGGGAATCACAAGGATACATATGCTAGCCGAGCAGCATTGAAAGGATATTGATATGGGTATGGCCGTCGGGGAAAGCGGGCTCACACGTGGCAGTTGCTGATGTACATGCAGCCCAGGAAACGAATGAAGAAAATGTCACCATTCCGAAAGTATTGGGTGGAGGTGTGGCAGTCTCCGGTCATAACTCTTCAAATATTGGAGGATGAAAGTCTCAACAGTTCAGATGTTGAGGACCAGCTTTTCATTCGGCTGAACGAAATTAAGCCAGACTTAAATGATGAAGATTTTCTAGTGATTTTGCTTTCGATTCGTTAAATGATTACTCGGCCTTTGATGAAGACATGGACTGTGAGAGTCAGGGGATAAAGAGAAGATAGGGCAGAGAGGATAAAATAACAACAGGCCTACCTAAAGGTCTATTTAGACGGTGCAATGTATCGCTGCGTCTGTCTCGTGAGTTTGTCTCGTGAAATTTGACATCTCGTGAGACAATCCGTTTACACGAGGCTTGCTTTCGCCGAGTCAGTTGCATGGCTAGGGGCCTACCGAGTGCATAAGTCAAAGAAAGCAGTCATGGGACGATCATGCTCAAGGAAAATTAAGAAACTAGCGGCAGTTTCACTTTCAGTGGCAGGCATTATTAAAAAACGTAAATCTGTGCGTAAAGGAAGAAGCTGCTGGGGGCAACCATGGATCGCGAAAAGGAATCAGCGAGGGGCGTATAATGAACTTTTAAAGGAAGTAGAAGTTGAGGACCATAAATCTTATAAGAACTTTCTCAGGATGGATTTGGATAGTTTCAACGAGCTACTGTTTCAAAGTAAAGCCAATGATTGAACGGTGCACAACGAATATGAGAGAACCGATATCACCTGGCGAGCGGTTATCATTGACACTTCGTTTCTTGGCATCAGGTAAATAAGTTATAGATTCCTTAGTACTTCTTCACAGTGCATCACTTTGGCCTCAATTAGTCTGTCTGCCAGTCAATCGGTCGGTCAGTCGGCCGGTCGGTATATCTGCTTGCGTACCCGTGTATCTATCTGGCCATCTGACAACCCATCCCTCTGTCAGTTAGTGAGTCCCTTTGTCTGTCCATCCGTCTTGCAATCCATTGGTCCATCTGTCTCATGGTCTGACCTGTCTGTTTTGTTTAGGACATGGCATAGAAGATCATTTTGGGTGAAAGGAACGCATAGATCCAAAATCAGAATAATCCAAAGAATTGGTATCTTCAAATAAAATAAAATCCAAACTAAAGCCAATTAATACATGTAGGTCTATGGAATAACATCAGCATGTGTTACCCTCGCCTCGTAGGGGGAAGAGGGTATTATAATCGGCTCCATCTGTGTATATGTCTGTCTGTCTGTCTGTCTGTCCGTCCGTCCGTCTTTACATTGAAAAATAACGCATTGGCACAGGAATTTAATTACAAATTTCTTTGCCTAAATTTGTCCTATCGAGACCAAGTTTAGATTTACCCCCCTTGAGATTAGTTGGGGTAAAGTGAATTAATCAGTAGGTCGCTTTAACAGGTAAAGGCTGGGATTGATCCTACATTATAGAGAAATCAGACACACGAATGCACACACATACACATACGCACGTACATACGCACGTACATACGCACGTACATACGCACGCACGCACGCACGCACGCACGCATCTGAACGAATGCACGCAATAATACATGCACACAGTAATACATGCACGAATGCACGCAATAATGCATGCATGAACGCATGCACGAACGGACGCACGAATGCATGCAAGCACACACCCAGGCACTAATGTACTCACGAATTAATGCACCCACACCCACATACACACGCACACATACACCCACGCAAGTATAGATGCACACACGTACGGATGTACGAGCACACACCCATACACACATACGAACAAACGCCCGGACGCACGAACGAACGAACGAACGAACGAACGCACGCACGCACGCACGCACGCACGCACGCACGCACGCACGCACGCACGCACGCACGCACTTTTGCAGACACAAAATTAAAAGATGTCCTACGGATATGATTTCATGTTGCCCCACCATTGATTTTGATTGGGATTAGATTTATTTAGGAATAGGTAGGGAGGGATGAAACCTTGTCATTGTTATCAGGAACCATAAGGTCTAACTTTGATCTTACTAGCAAATCTTTCAGGTTTGGATTTCTATTGTAAGCTATTACTGGTCGTGCTTTGATCGGTTCCTTTAATTTAGATTGCAACTGTGAATATTCGTCTTTCATGGTTTTCGCTAATTCAACATTACGTCTATTGTATATGAGTTGAAATGGGATAATTTTGTTCTTTTGTGATATTCCCGAATCTACATTTATTCCAAATGGTGCTTTTGTTTGGAGTGTTCTAATCCAATGGCCCTCTCGGATTTTGCGAAACGAACTCGTTTCTTCCTCACTATCGAAGGTCGGAATCTGTTCTATTGGCATGATTTCAAAATGATGTTCAACTGAATGATCCGGAAGTTGGAAATGTTGAGCAATTGGCGTATCTGCTGAGGTGTTAATATCAGAAACGTGGCGTCTAGCACGCACTCTAAATGCATTTTTTGTTTCACCAACATACTGTTTCTGGCAAAGGGCACAATTGATCAAATAGACTACATTCTCAGAATCACAATGCATATTAGTTCGGATATGATATTCATTTTTAGTTTGAAAGCTCAGGAATGTTTGTTGGTTTACAATATAGTTGTTTACTTTGCATCTATATTTGTCGCATGTAGAAACTGATCCATCGCACATGATTGGTTTATTGTGTTTAATTTGGACAGGTTCAAACTCGGGTCCGCTATGAGGTTTTAGATTTTCAAGCTCATTGATGGTGTCTGCTTTAATTTATCGAAGAAAACGGGCTGAATAGCCTCGTGCTTTCAAAGCATCAAACAGAGTAGAGCATGCACTATTCAGATTTTGCCTGTTGCTAGAGTTTCGAAAAAATCTTATGATTTGCGATTTGATCAAACCTTTAAATGTGTGTGGAGGATGAAATGATTTTTTGTGAAGCAGCTGATGTGAGTCTGTTGGCTTAAAGAATACTTTATATTCTAATTTTCCAGAGGAATCAAATTGAGGACCCTTATAGATCGTGACATCTAAAAAGTCAACCGATGTTCCACTAATAGTAGCTTTTAGCTTGATGTTTGAATCTTGGTTATTTAAAATGCGAAAAAATTCCCAAAAGTCTTCTTCTGAATGTTGCCAAACTATGAAGATGTCATCTAGATATCTGAGGTAAAGAAGAGGCTTTTTGGTTGATTTGTTCAGTGCCTCCACTTCCCACTCCGCAACATAAATCGTGGCAAAATTTGGGCTGAATCGTTTACCCATTGCGCATCCACAGATTTGAAGGTAATTTTCACCATTAAATTGGAAATCGTTTCCTTTAAGACTTAGCTCTAATAATTTTAGAATTTCCGTGTCTGGTCGATCTGGATCAGGAAATTTGACAAAAGAATTCTTAATAGCATTGACTCCAGCATCAATATCTATATTGGTATACATAGCATCTATGTCTAATGTGACTAAATATGCATCTTTCGGAACTGACAATTTGGATAACTTTGAAAGAAAGTGTTCAGTGTTCTTGAGAAAGCTCTTGTGTCTATTAGCAATGGGCTTTAAATAGTAATCAATATATTCTGAAATGCCATAAGACTCACTGCCACAGTCTGAAATGATGGGTCGTCCAGGAGGTGTCAATGGATCTAACCAGGTGCTGATAGGTTTATGGATTTTAGGCAAGATATAAAATGTCCGATTTTGTGGATTATTCTCACCTAGCAGATACTTTAGCTGTTTCTTATCGATGTACTTATCTGTATGCAATGAATTAAGTATTTCAATGAAATTTTGTCGGTTTTGAGGCCAAATTAAATTATCAAGTTTTCTGTAATGCCTGGTGTTAGTTAACTGCCTTTCGGCCTCGCGGATGTAGTTTTCTCTAGACATAATCACAGTTGCTGAACCTTTATCGGCTGGTTTTATAATAATATTTTGATTTCTACGTAATTTGTTGATAGCCTGTTGTTCGAGAAATGAAAGGTTTTGCTTATTGTTTGTAACTGGCAATGATCTGGCTATACCAGCAACCGTTTTTATGGTTGCTTTAACATTGTCATCAACTAGCCTATCTGGAGGGTCCCAACCGGATTTTCCAGTGAATGGTTTTGACTCTCCATTTAAATTTCGAAAATGATGGGCTATTTTTACTGAATGACCAAAATTAGCTACTTCAATAAGACCTGTGTCTAAAAGCAAGTCTAATCCTGTTTTTGGTTTTGGAGTTGGTATAAAAGTAAGACCACGATCGAGAATTGATTTTTCAGATGGTGAGAGATCATAGTCAGCTGCTAAATTGACAAGGTTTGTTCCTAATCCTATGTTAGGGGAGCTATTGCCTTGACCCACATTTAGTTTAAACTAAGTACCGTCAACCAATGGTTATAAATACAATTAGCTGTTTCTTTCGTCCAATGGATTCTATCCTTCTCAACATGAAAATTCGCATCAGAAATTTTGGGGATGACCTTATCAACGTGGCAGTTGGACCTTGCTGATTCGTTGATACGCTTGAGACAGTACCTTTGCCTGTCTGACAAGCTATCAGAGAAGTTAATCTCAGCAAAGTGCAACTCCACATTAGGGAAGGTGTTTTTAAATTCACGAGCCATGAACCGTAAATGGCTTGAGGCTTTGGTTGGATGCTCATTTTTGGAGTTGATGCCAATATTCAAGATGATCTTCTCCGGGCTAGGGCCATCCTGGTGTCGCATAGCCATTGTTCTGAAATGTGATAATGCGGCACCAGGATAGCACTCAACCTGGATGTCAGGATGGACATCTAAATCAATTCGGGCTAGATTAGAGGACCCTATCATCAGAATCTTTTTGGTGATTCTGGGGATCCTCCACAGGCCCTTGCTATGCGATTGATGACGGTACTTAGCAAACTTCCTGTCAGACAGGTTACTATTATTCTCCATAGGAGGGAGAGGAGGTGGAGACAGAAGAAGAGGAGCAGAAGAAGGTGCGTGAGGAGAAGAGAGATGAAGCGTAGGAGGAAGAGGAGGAGGAGGGATGGAGAGAGGAGATGCAAGAGGAGAAGATTGAGTATGAGGAGCAAGAGGCGGGATTGAGAGAGGAGATGCATAAAGAGAAGAAGGTTGAGGAGGAAGAGGAGGAGGCGGGATTGAGAGAGGAGATGCATGAAGAGAAGAAGTTTGAGGAGGAAGAGGAGGAGGCGGGATTGAGAGAGGAGAAGGAGGAAGAGGAGAAGATCGAGTCAGAAGGTGGCGAGGAGAAGATAGTGGAAGAGATGAGGAAGAGTTGCTAGGTGGTAGATTGGGGGAACAGTGAGTAACAACCCGACAATGGCGCACAGGAGGAGAATTTGTCTTTGGGAGAGCCGGCCATGACTCTGTTACATCATCAACACCAGGTGCTGGTGTTGGTGATGTATACAGATTCGTCCGCTTGGAAGTGGTAGGCGAGGGTGTGAAGGTAGTTGGTGACCGTTGTCGTTTGTTAGTCATTGTTGAATGATAACCTGAACCTGTACTCGGTGTGGCCGCCGGTGTTGGTAGAGACATCACTCTATTTCGCTTATCACTAGCTATTTCTGCCAAAAATTTCCAAAAATTTGTGATTGTCGTTGTGGCCAATTTATTTCCAAAATTTTGCCTACCCCATTTCAATGCTATGCCTTTGGCTCTGTCTAGATCAAGAATTACATTAGATTCGGCCACTTTTACCTCTGTCTTTAATTTGTCCAATTTGCTTCGATAATGGTTGATTAAATTTTCTAAGCAGCTATGAGCCCAAATTTGAACACACGTGTCATGC